>JACXGJ010000288.1:0-37122 GCA_016801105.1 Esox niger
GTTCAGTTGAGATTCTGGAGATTTTTTTAGTTTTTCTCTTTACAATACTCACAGGCTAATTTCACTATGCCATAGGTAGCACAGCACACTGTGGGAAGACAGACAACGAGGGATTATTTTATTTCTCAATTTAAAAAAATGCAATAATTTTTCCCCCTACCATCTTCTGGATAAATAGGCAAATCAGTAAATAATACTAGTACATTTTGTAGAATCAGATTTAAGCACAGTAACAACAAACACACACATTGCCTTATCAAATAATTTTCCATAATCTTTTTCAGGAATGCTGCATAGGTTCTACAAATTCAAAATATAATATGATCAATGCATGATTAATCTCAAAACAACTGTATATGTTAACTTTGCAAACTAAGAATTTATTGTCTTGGACCTGTATATAATTCATGGTTAACACTTTTTAAATTATTCACAGTTGACTTATTGGTTGACATTTCAGATTGTGGGTCAGGGTCACTATTCTTTGGTGTGGCATGGCAAGTACAGGGAGACAATGGTGGCTGTGAAGGTGTTTCCTGAAGGGAGCATAAGGGAGTTCATTTCAGAAAGGGAAGTATATGGGCTACCACATCTTAGACACTCTGGGATCACTCATTTCCTTGGAGAAGGCAGGAAGTTGGACAGCAGAGAATGGGTTATTATCCTGGAGCTAGCACCATGGGTGAGTTACACATTATACTATTGAGATTTATAGATGTATATTTAACAATTCAAATAGCATTATAAGCCGGTTCGTTTAAACCCTGAATGCTGAATGGCTGAAAACTGTTCTATATGAGACAGTATTCCACTGGTCCAACCAAACCTTTTCATTTACTTCTAAATGCATAATTTTGTAGTTTTTTTAAGCAATAAGGAACCTCGGGGGTTTGTGGTATATGGCTGATATATAACAAATAATGTCACGTTGTGTTAAGGAGTAAAAACATTAAAATGTGCTTATATTTAGGGGTCTCTCAGCTCCTTTCTAACCAAGAACACCAGCGACTGGACATCAACATTGAAGCTGGCTGAGTCTCTGTCTGGGGCACTGGCCTTCCTCCACTCTGACTTCATTAGGCATGGTAGGTACTCATCATTGTTCTCATCATTACACACGCCTATCTTCCAGTGCCACTTCTATGATATTGGCATGTGTGAATGCATCTGTTCACATTAGGGTTACACAAGCCCGCGGTGGCCCACAGAGACCTGAGCAGCAGTAATGTCTTGATGAAGGTGGATGGCACCTGTGCCTTGTGTGATTTCGGCTGCTCTACCATCCTGCGCTCATGCTCCAGTCCTCAGAACTGGCAGCGCAATGCTAACAACTTGAAGGTGAGCCTTCCACTACCTCAGTGCTTTACAAAATGGGTTTTCATTTTTTCCACTAGACTCTGGAACAATGGAAATGTGTTCTCTGGAGTAATGAATCATGCTTCACTATCTGGCAGTCTGATCAATGTATCTGGATGTGGCGGATTCCAGGAGAAAGCTGCCTACCGGAATCCATAGAACCTATTGCAAAGTTTGGTGGGGGAGGGATAATGGTCTGGGGCTGTATTGTATGGGGTGTGGGCTAGGCCCTTAGTCCTAGTGAAGGGCCATCTTAATGCTGCCGGATACAAAGATATTTTAGACAATCGGGTGCTTCCAACATTGTGGCCACAATTTGGGGAAGGCCCTTTCCTGTTTCAGCATGACTGTGCCATTGTACTCAAAGTGGGTCCATAAAGACATGGTTTGATGAGGTTGGTGTGGAGGAACTGCACAGAGACTTGACCTCAACCCCACTGATCTGGGATGAGTGGCGATTGCAAACCAGGCCTTCTCGTCCAAAATCAATGCCTGACCTAACAAATTCTCTTTTGGCCAAATGGGCACAAATTCCCACAGAGACACTCATCTTGTGGAAAGCCATCCTAGATGGGTGGTGGATGTTATAGCTGCATGAGGGGGCCAACTCCATTTTAATGCCCATTGTTTTGGAATGGGATGTCCAACAAGTTCAAATAGGCGTGATGGACTGGTGTCCACATACTTTTGGCCATACATTTCTTTGCTTTTCTTACTCCCGACGACGTCAACACTGAAGCTGGCCTAGTCTCTGTTTAGGGCACTGGCCTTCCTCCACTCTGACTTCATTAGGCATGGTAGGTACTCATCATTGTTCTCATTATTACATGCCTCTATCCGGCGGTGCCACTTCTGTGATATTGGCATGTGCGTGAAAGCACCTATTCACAATAGGGTTGCACTATAAGGTACTAAATAACAAATGGATGAAAATATATAGAAACTGTAAGAAATACAATCAAAAACTCATAACTGTTAGCGGACAATGATTAAATCTATACACAACTGTCCAGATGCAACTGAAAGATGAACTTCCTTAAAGGCAATTGATCATTCCTACTATGTGGGGCGATTTGGACTTTAATATTTTTTGGGGAAAAACATACTTGAAATGTCTTATATGGTCTTATAAAGTGAATAGAATTAATGGTTAGAAAAACATTCATCAAACTCCGGTTCTTATATTGTAAAAAGTTTAGGCAGATTGTTCACACAAGACGATGAGATATTTCAACACTGTTAGGGACATACATTGTTAAAGCTTTTAGATATTATGCGTATGTATTCTTCTATATTTACATGTTCAGACATCAATGGTCCCTTATTCTATTCCATAGAATTTGGTCAACATTTCTATGAATCCTTTTATCTCCATAAGTTAACATAAAATACGTGTATCAATTGATGGTGTTGTTAAATAATAACTGGAAAACACATAACTGGATGGAAAGCAAAATCAACAGGGGGCAACAACACTTGGCAAGTGAACTAACAGTAAGGCCTTACAATAGTCCAGACTGAAAAAAATTTGAGCAGATGAGTTAATTTTTGCAAAGTTACATGGTTACATTTTTAACTAGGAGTGTAGGGGTATTGGCAGTGTCACTGTGGAGGCATACTTGTTTTATCAGCAAAAAAGTGAAAGCCGAGCTGATGGTTCGTCAGTGATGTTTCCCGGTGGCAGCATATAGACACAAAACAGTAACTGCACGAAACCTATGCCTTGCGTGACCTTCAATGGACCATCATCGTGTCTGACCTACTGCTGATGGGCACAGACGATGATCAAATGAGTGAGGTAGGACCTGAACCAGTCCATGTCTGACAAGACCCAGAGCTTCAACATGTGGTCCAGTAGGATGACGTGGGTGGCCAGACCACTTTACCACCCCACTATAACAATAGCAGCATGTTTTTTTTATTGGCAAAAAGTGTCCAGGTAGACAGATTATTGCTTTTGACAGATGATGTCGTCCACTGCTGTTTAGTTCCTTTCTCCTCTCCATGAACAGGGCAACATCCAGAGGGGCACTTTGTGCTACATGGCCCCTGAGTTTCTGGATGGCTGTGTAAACCTAAGCAGTGGTGGGTGTCTCATTCAGGGGGATGTCTATGCACTAGGACTGCTGCTCTGGGAGCTTTGTATGCGCTGCTCAGACCTCTTTACAGGTATGCTATATAACAAAAACCAAGGGCTACGGAAATACATTGGTTTGAAAATGATTACAGTTCTAAACTGTGAATTAATTGACCATGGGAGCAGATTCTGGCTTTTCTCTCATCTTTTCACCAAAGTATCTCTGATACTAAATCCCCTGATGCTTGTCCTCATTATTTGCACACTATTTATCTAAGTTTTACTCGCCTGACACATTTTTTAAAAAACTTTTTGTTGCTGAAAGTCCCTTCCTCTCACATGTTTGGGGAGATGTGAAGTAGTCTGCATTTCTTCATGAAATTGTCAAAGAACATCAATCAAATACTTATCACTGTATTCTTAGTCAATAACAATTGGTTTCCAATCCTAAATAACATACTCTGTCTCCCTCTGCAGGTTTCCCAGTGCCAGAACACAGAATGGCACATAGAAGAGTGGGGGCTTAACTAATGCTGCCTTTATGCTTTGCTAGCATGGAGTTAGACATAGGGCTTTATGCTATGTTGAAAAACAGATTTTCAAGTGATAAATTCCTACCTTCGCCTTGGACACAAATGCAGCAATAGAATGAAGACAGTTGGCTGGGTATTCTAAATGCTGCATTTATAGCCAAGTAAAATGTGGGAATATACCAGTTGTTAATAACCAGTTGGATGCATATATGTGCTTTGAACTGGAGAAATGTTTTTGATTAATGGTCATCTAGCTGTACCAATCAATATAAACTGAAAGTACAGCTTGCAAACAAACACAACTATTTTGTTTGTGTTTTGAAACCATTGAAGTTATATATTAAGTAGGTAATGTCAGAGGGAGAAGCCAGAGTTCAAGGAAGATAAGATGTTCCAATTTATAATTATAAGTTGGATGGGCATTCCAGATATATTTTTTCCCTGGGCAGATGTGCAAAACAGAATGATAGACATTGTTATAGTTATTGTGAGTAAATGGGCAGCTTACAGTTTGAAGGAATAACTTTTCTTCTAACACTTCTACCACAACATAATTGATATTACTTTGTAGAATTGTTTCTTAACAGGTTAAATGATTAGCGAGTATAAAACACCCAACTGAAACAATGCAGGCAGAATTGGGTAAAAACACACACCGCAAAACCCCAAACAATGCTGGCAGAGCAGAATTGGGACTTCATTCTTTAATAATCAAAACACATAAAATAGCCATTCAATTCTACAACCACCTTAGCCAATGTGGCATTCAGACCCTCTACTACAAAGCACTTGCCTGCCAAGAAATGATCCCATAGAGTGACCCCCTTAGCCAGTTAGACTGGGAGCTGCATAAACAAACACAAACTCACACCACAACAGAAACCCAACTAGACAAAACCAAATTATAAAGAAACAAAAAGAGGCATGCAAAACCAATTATGAAGAGACCACTTAAAAACATTTGATTCAGAAGTCTACCTATCATTAAATAGGAACTACACAGTGGCAGAATATCTGTAATTGTTTCCAACACAAACTTAAGAAAAGCCCTAACTATGTACTGACTCCTAAACTATGTACAAACTCAGTGAACACACTATTGCTATAGAAACAGGTCGCCACAGACAAACCTGGATCCCAAAGGAAGACTGAGTATCCCAAAGGAAGGCTATGTATCCACTGTATGCAACACAAAGTTGAGACAGAACTACACTTCCTAACATCATACAATAATTACAGTAACATGGGAGACTCACAAATTGACCTCAACTGCCTCTTCAAAACACTGGAGGCACTCAGTAACAATGTCTATGCCAAAACGCACTCATCCAGCTCCTCTATCTAACTCTATGGTGATAAAATCCAACTTCCCACTTGATTAAGAACGCACTATCACCATAACCCCAATTTTATGTTTCCTTCTTTAGGCTGCCCAGTGCCAGAACACAAGTTGCCTTATGAAGAGGAGCTGGGAGCCAATCCTTCTCTACAGCAACTCATCAGCTATGTGTCTGAAAAAAGAGAACGTCCTTCCATACCCAGAAACTTGCAACAGGTATGCAATTGTTTCCGGAACTATTCTGTTTCAAGTGTTAGAATAACCTAATAATCTTGTCTACCATACAGATATCTCTATTTGGATACATTCCTGGAGATTGAGATTTTTCTGAATACACTAACCAACTAGACAATTATAAAAAAACAAGCAGCAGTGTATAGTTTATTACTGTGTGTAACCTGACTGACTATATTGAGTTACCTGACAGACTAAATTGGGTTGAGCATCCCCAACACATAAATATTGTATTTACCATACATCTGAGTCAATGGAAAACGTAATACTGAGGATGACCAATATGTTTTTAGGAAAATCTCTGCTTGTTTTGTTTTCAGGGCTCTGTAATGCATGAAATTCTGTTGGACTGCTGGGACCACGACTCAGAAGCCAGGCTGACTGCCCAGTGTGCCAAGGACCGACTTGCCACTCTACGATTGTGTCACTCCTTATGACCTAGCTCAATTAAGTTCCATTTTGGTTTAGAGAGTTAAGTCACTCACTTATTGTTCATGCATAAATGATAAACAGACTATAGACAATAGATCAGTTAAGGAAGTATCCTGGGATTTGAACCCTGGTCAGGGAGCTACAGTGGATATGAAAAGTCTACACACCCCTGTAAAAATGCCATGTGTTTGTGATTTAAAAAAAATAGGACAAAGATAAATCCTGTCAGAACTTTTTCTTCAGATCACCCCACAGATGTTCAATTGGATTCCGGTCTTGGCTCTGGCTGAGCCATTCCAAAACGATTATCTTCTGGTGAAGCCATGCTTTGGTGGATTTGGATGTGTGCTTCATCTTCAGCTTCCTAGCGGACACCTGAAGGTTTTGTGCCAAAAATGCCTGGGGCTTCATTTATGAACATTGTGTATGCACAAAAAAAATTGTATGCCAATTCCTATGCAATCTTTATGATTTCTAGAAACGAACTATAGGTGAGAATGTGCGGTCCACCATACACACTTTGATCCATGCATACGCACAAAAAATTGGGAAATAGGAAACTGTGACTGATGGCAGAAGGATGAAACTCGAGAAAATCTTTCAAATTAACAACATTGTGAAAATACATCAAAATATATCCTCTAACATATTGCATTTGAATAGTTACCTGGAGTGCACACAAAATAATATGATTTCCGAAAAATACAAACGCAGATATCTGTGGATGAAAAAGAATCCCTCAAATATTTGTATGGGTGAATCGGGTATAATATTCGATTGGTTCTGTAATCATTCAACAGTTCTTGCATGTCATGAACTTATTTCTCATGAATAATAAGGCGAACATGAGCACAAATTATGTTCAAACTGATGCTTTTACCTCAGTCGGGCAGATACGAATGCACAGTGTCATTCATATCATCACATGAAGGTTGCGCATAACTGTCAATGTGATGATTGCCCTGTCATTGTCAATAAAAATCTGTGCGATTACCAAAACTGAAAGTGTTAGAATATTGGGTAGCTTTGACATAAAATAGGCGGGTATAAAAAGGCATGCAATGGCAATGCGTAATGACGCACAATGGCTGCTTTGGCACTGTAGGAAGATTTGGTGAATGGAAGAATTTGGAGAGATTGAATAATACGATCAAGTCGTTGAGCTCCGGCGTCCCTTTTCTCTAGCCTGTGGCACAAACACTTAGTGTAATCTGATGGGCTTTTTGGACTCCACTTTAATGTCACACCACTCCTTTTTAATATCTGTGATGGTCTGACTTTCGAAAAATGACACATTTACAGCGTTCGCCACATGCTGCCACTCTAAATTCGTTTTGGCATTTGTAATGCCCATTCTGTGTCCTCTGAACAATAATTTTTTTCATTGTTCAACCACCCCTAAAAGGAATTCAATTTCACACTAGGTGAAATTCCTTTTCTTAGGTTTTCTGTTGGTATTTGCCGTCACTGCAGTCATGCAGTTTTATAAATGAGGCACCTGGTATTTGGAACTGTTCATAATTCCCTCCAGCCTGACGAAGGCCCCGGTTCCAGCTAAAGAAAAACAGCCCCAAAGCATGATGCTACCACCACCATGCTTCACTGTGGGTATGGTGTTCTTTGGGTGATGTGCAGTGTTGTTTTTCTGCCAAACTTACGTTTTGGAATTATTACCAAAAAGTTCAACCTTGGTTTCATCAGACCATAACACATTTTCCCACGTGCTTTAGGGCTTGGATGTTTTTGTAAGAAAATACTTCAGTTTTGCCACGCTACCCCATAGCCCATTCATATGAAGAATACAGGAGATTGTTGTCACATGTAGCACATAACCAGGACTTTCCAGAAATGTCTGCAGCTCCTTTAATGTTGCTGTAGGCCTCTTGGATGCCTCCCTGACCCGTTTTCTTCTTGTCTTCATAAATTTTGGAGGGATGTCCAGTTCTTGGTAATGTCTCTGTTGTGCCATATTTTCTCAATTTGATGATGACTGTCTTCGCTGTGTTCCATGGTATATCTAATGCTTTGGAAATTTGTACCCTTCTCCTGACTGATATATTTCAACAATGAGATCCCTCTGATGCTTTGAAAGCTCTCTGTGGACCATGGCTTTTGCTCTGAGATGCAATTAAGAAAATGTCCAGGAAATCTTATTTGAACAGCTGAGCTTTATTTGTGATTAATCAGAGTCACTTTAAATGATGGCAGGCGTGTGATGACTTCTATTTAACATGAGTTTGAGAGTGATTGGGCGATTCTGAACACAGCCACATCCCCAGTTATAAGAGGGTGTGCATACTTGTTCACCTTGGTTATTGTGAGGGTTTTATTTTTTATTTTTCCCCCTTGAAGATTTCAGTTTGTTTTTCAATTGAATTGTTCACATCATAGGTCACATTAAAAGTGGAAGAAGTTCTGACATGATTTATCTTTGTTTCATTCTCTTACATCACAAAAACCTGGCATTTTAACAGGGGTGGGTAGACTTTTTATATCCTCTGTACAAATGTTCATGGAGCTATGTGTGTTACGTCTCCACATTCTACATGCATTTACTTTCTTACTCATTTTAATTGACATAATCACCACATTATTTTCATTGTAGGAATACTTGTCATTGAGGTGCATGTAAGGCTCATCAATCAAATGTTCTAAGAGGCGTTTTCTTTTTGTAGCCTGATCTGCTACAATAATTTACAATGCATCCTGCTGTCTAGAATCAGTATGACAACTTCATGACTGTTGTTCAATATACTAATTCTTGTTTAGTGTATAGACATACCTAGGAATCTTGACTGATTTAAAATGGGTTTGTATTTCAACAGTTGTTAGAATTACCCTTTTTCCAGCCTCTTCACCTGTAATTGTTCCAAATAAGTAATTCTGCATCATGCTGCTGAGCAAACCACCTATGGAAATTAGGCCACACACTGGTCCTTAACCTGTTTTTAGCAGCGTGTTTGCCTCTAAACAATCTCTTAATTTGGTAAACGATTCTGGTGACATCCTTTCCGTTTGACAAGCTGAGCCAAAGAAAGTATTAACACCCAGTTTCACATTACCCTCTGGGCATTACCCTCTGGGCTGACAATGGAGATTTCTTTGTGTTTTCTTCTCAGTGTTTTATCAGAGTAAGAAATGTGGGTTACAATGTCAAACTAAATTGTTTGTAAAACCTCAATCTTGTGAGTTTGAAACAAGTGTGGTTTATAATAAAGGGTTCAAAAACTAAAGGGGTTCAATTACTGATATAAGCATGGAAAATGGAAAACAATCTGATATGGATCTAGAATTCATGCAGTGTGCCACTAAAAACAGATAAAGCAATGTTGTGTTGCCTGGTTAAATGCAATACAGTTATACCCAGAATACCCAAAATGTGAAAGGGAGCTAGTGTGCTATAAGCAGAGAGTTGTTTTGAATGTGAACGTCTCTTGCTGTAATTCTGCCAGGTGGGAGGGAGCAAATGAGGAATATCTCCTTTAAGGTAAATATAAACTGTTTGAATAAACTGTTTTTGGTCAAAATAAAATGAGTATTTCCAAACTGACTTGCAAAAATCTTTACTAGAACTGTTCTTACTTTCTATATAGCTTTGGAAATATTTTCCATATATATTTAATATGAGCAGGAAAAAAATTTTATATGCAAAATATAGTCTTGCAGTTGAGTAAAGTTGCATCCATTTGTGTCATTGACTCCACAGCCTGTTAGAATTTATTCCACATATTGGGTTTATTGAAGATTTCCCTATGTTACATTTAGTTGAATCCTAAACTATTATGTCCTACTAGAGATATAGTTAGTAATGGTTGCTATGATATGTAGTTTGGTTGCATACAGATATTCATCAAACTCATATTTTCGTAATAAACAAAGATGTTTGTGTCACTGTACTTAATTACATTTTCCATCTGTGTCAGATTGTCTATTGTTTTTTTTCCTTTAGAAAATGTACTACTACGCAATTTCTAGCTGTTATGCTTGTTTTATATGTGCTAATGCTACAGAATCCACAATCCGTTACTTTGTAGGATCTGAATTTTGTCTATGCTTAATACTTCGTAAAATAAACATTTTATATTTTATCTTCATCATCATTCTTATGGCTGTGTTGATATTTGGACTAAACATATTTTATGAATGTTTTACACAGGATTGCCTAGAGTATCCTACCTCAGAACCTAGATAGATCGTTGTGAAAATAAGTAACATCTCAGAGGGGAACAAAGATGGGTACATAAACAGGGATAACAAGTGTAACTGAGTCAATGTGTGAGTAATGATAATTAAAGGAATGTGGTCCAGATGTGAGTAATGGAAAAGGAGAGGGGCCAAACGAACATGGAACTGGTGCCGGTGACAGCTAATAGACCCCAAGTTATATTTGAGAGAAAAATAAACTCTAATTCCACTCAAGATTTATTAAAATACTTAATTGCGTTGACAGTGTACTAGTATGCACTGAGGACAGAACATAGAGAACATATTGGACTACAGCCAAAGCAAAAATGGTGCCCCCATTAATGGAAGTATCACCTTGCTCAATGACACTTACAGAATGCAACTGCGAGTTTTAATAAATATTAAGGCCTTTGCTCTATTTACAGGTCTGAAATAGCAAGCCACAAAAATAACTTAGCCTATTATGAGTATTGGGCTTGCTGGACTGTATAACTTAACCTAGAGATTACCCACCCATGAAAATGTATATGAGCATACTCAAGAAGTACTTTCAAGAGTCTGCACAGATATTAGCATCATAGTTCTTTTTTATTCTTGACTGTACTGCTAAGGTCCATGTACAGTGGTGTGAAAAATTGTTTGCCCCCTTCCTGATTTCTTATTTCTTTGCATATTTGTCACACTTAAATATTTCAGATCATCAAACATATGTAAATAGTAGTCAAAGATAACACAAGTAAACACAAAATCTAGTTTTGAAATGAAGGCTGTAAGGGAAAACTAAATCCAAACCCACATGGCCCTTGGTTAAAAAGTGTTTGCCCCACCTGTTAAAACCCAACTCAACTGTGGTTTATCACACCTGAGTTCAATTCCCTGTGTCTCACCCCATTACAATATTTAAAGCTTGATGCAGGACAAGTGGAAGAATGAACCTTGAGAGAGGGGGGCAGCTTGAGGCGGACGACAGCGGGGTTGATGATCCTGTCCATGGTGAAGGGGCCGATAAACCTGGGGGACAGCTGTGGGAGTCGGTGCGCAAAGGGAGGTCTTCGGTAGACAGCCAAACCCTATCCCCCACCGCGTTAGAGGGAGCCGGCACCCAGTGCCGGTTAGCCTGTGCGTGGTTCAACCCGGAGGTCCGAAGCAGGGCGGCTCTGCCGTGGTGCCGATGGCATCGTCGAACGTGGGCCTGGACAGATGACACCGCCATCCTGGGATGGGAACAGTGGGGGCGGGTATCCAAACAGGCACTGGAAAGGGGACATGCCCGTTGCAGATGTGGGAAGGGTGTTGTGGGCATATTCAACCCACAGGAGCTGGGAGGACCAGGTGGCGGGGTTGGAGGACACCAGGGGTGTCTCAAGAGAGGACTCTAACGTCTGATTGGCCCTCTCGGCCTGGCCGTTGGTTTGGGGATGAAAACCGGAGGAGAGACTAACAGTGGCGCCAATGGCACGGCAAAAGGACTTCCAAACTGCGGACGTGAACTGCGGTCACCTCCCTGACCAGGATCGCTGCCATCTCCTTAGCCGAGGGGAATTTGGGTAAGGAAATGAAGCGGGTGTATTTACTAAACCTGTCCACGACGGTGAGGACCACAGTGTTGCCATCGGAACAGGGCAGACGGGTTATGAAATCCAAAGAAAGATGGGACCAGGGGCGACGAGGAACAAGTAAAGGGCGCAGAGGCCCAGAGCTGGGCCAGTTAGACTGCTTTTTCTGGGCACAAGTGGGGCAGGCAGCATGGTAGGCTTGTACGTCATTGCGCATGGAGGGCCACCAGAACCGTCGGCGGAGGAAGGCCATGGTGCGGGCCAGGCCAGGATGGCAGGTGAGCTTGGAGGCGTGGGCCCAGGCCAGTACCTCCAACCTAGCAGGTTCGGCGACAAAGAGGCATCCGGGAGGTCCGTTTCCAGGGCCCGGGTCACAGAGGAGAGCCGTCCTCACCGTTTCCTTCGACTCTCCAAAGCGCAGCACCTATTACGCACTGCCTTGGCAGGATAGCGTCGGGTCGGGTGCATGGCTCCTCTCCTTCGGTGAAGACGCGGGATAGGGCATCCAGCTTTCCGTTTCTTGAGCCAGGTCGGTATGTAAGGGTGAAGTCGAAACGTGAAGAGGGCCCAAACCTCGCCTGGAGGGGATTGATACGCTTAGCAGACCGAATGTATTCTAGATTACGTTGATCCGTCCAAACGAGAAATGGCAATTCCGCACCCTCAAGCCAATGCCGCCATTCCTCCAGTGCAAGCTTGTCGGCCAGTAGTTCTCGATTGCCAACGTCGTAGTTGGCCTTGGCTTGTGACAACCGGCGCGACAAGAAGGCGCAGGGATGGAGCTTGCCGTCTATGGCGCGTTGGGACAGCACTGCCCCAACCCCCACATCTGAGGCATCCACCTCGACCACGAACTGCCGCGATGGATCGGGTTGGGAGAGGACGGGCGCTGAGGTGAAACGGGCTTTGAGGTCCCGGAATGCTTCCTCCACCGCCGGGGTCCAGGCAAACGGCTTGACGCATGACATAAGGGTGGTCAATGGTGCGGCTATCCGGCTATAGTTCCTAATGAACCACCTCTAAAAGTTAGTGAAGCCCAGAAACCTCTGGAGATCCTTCCGCGAGCACGGGGTTGGGCTTTCGACTACCGGCTCCACTTTAGACGGATCCATCCGAATCTGCCCTTCAGACACGATATATCCCAGAAAGGAGACGGTTGAGGCGTAGAACTGACATTTTTCTGCTTATAAGTATAAGCGGTTTTCCAAGAGGCGATGAAGGACCTGTCGGACATGTTCGGTTAGGTCTCTGGAGAATATCAGGATTGTCGTCGAGGTATATGAATGCAAATCGACCTATCATTTTGCCCAGCACGTCATTAATAAAATTCTGAAAAACCGCCGGCGTGTTGGTGAGGCCAAACGGCATCACCAGATATTCGAAATGCCCCATAGGGGTGTTGAACCCGGTTAGCCACTCGTCCGCCTCCCTTATCCTGACGAGGTGGTAAGCGTTGTGGAGGTCCAATTTGGTGAAAACGGAGGCGCCCTGTAGTGAGTCGAACGCGGAATTCATCAAAGGGAGGGGGTATTTATTCTTAATAGTAATGTTATTAAGACCACGGTAATCGATACAAGGGCGGAGGGATCCATCCTTCTTGCCAACAAAGAAGAAACCCACTGCCAGAGGGGAGGATGAAGGACGAACACTGGTCCTGGACACTGGCGGAGCGGTCGGAACTGGTTGGGGGTTCGGCCCAGGTTGTCTTGCTCTCCTGCGCTCTCGCACACAGTTATCCATCCAAACCATCAGAGCTATCAAACTATCTAGATCATCAGGTTCCGGGTAGGAAACCAGCTCATCCTTGAGGTGTTCGTTTAGCCCATTGATGAACGCGGCTTAAAGGGCCTCACCGTTCCACCCACTCTCCGCCACCAGGGTGCGGAACTCAATCGTGTATTCGGCGACACTGCGCCGTCTCTGGCACAGGGCGAACATCCGAGCCGAGGCAGCCTTTCCTCGAACCGGGTGGTCGAACAACCTCTGCATCCTCCGTAAGACTGGGTTGCCGGAACCTGACGTTCCCAAAGGGCCGAGGCCCACTCCAGGGCAGGTCCACAGAGTAACCCAATAAGATAAGCTATCCTGGCGCCGTCCGTGGTGTAGGTCCTCGGTTGCTGGGCGAATACGAGTCCGCACTGTAGCAGAAACGAGTGACACAAACCAAAATCACCGTCATATCTCTCGGGGGCGGGAACCCAGGGCTCGCGATCCACGGGGTGCACGGAACGAGGCTCAGGCGGAGTCGGTGAAGGAGTTTGAACGGGAGCCGCGATGGAGGAGGCAGAGGGAGCGCTGATCTGGTTCTGAATGGCAGAGACGTTGACTGAAAGAGCCTGAAAGGAGCTCGTTATCTCCTGGAGCGCCGACTTCACGGCGCCCTGGGAAGAGACAGCCTGACATACAGCATCCAGATCCATTGGATCCATTTTGGCCGGATCGATTCTGTTAGGGGCACAGGTAAGGATCCAACCGCAGACTGGGAACGAGTGGGGAAGAGACAGGCAGAACGGACGAGGACGGGAGGTGAGGTGTCTCACGTACCAGCGGGGAAGGCACAGACGAGCAGCAGGCAGAGTAGTCGGGGATGGGCAGATGGTCGGTAAACAAGCGCGTGGCAGAAGTACAGTCAGGGAACGGGCAGAGTCGTTGGGGACAGGCGAAAGATCAGAATACCGGCGGTGAACAGATGTACAGGCAGGGCTCAGGCAGAATAGTCAGGAACGGGCGATCGGTCGGAACACAGGAAGGCAGGACGAGAGTCTGGTATGCGCGAGATGTGGCATGTAAACATGAACCATTGATCTGGCAGGGGAGAAGTGGCAGGGAGTTGGAGTTGGTGATTGATGACAGGTGTGAGAACCGGTCCGTACTGGAAACTCAGGAGCCCTCTTCTGCGCGCTCGAGGAGGCGGGGACGTGACATGGTTAGTATCTTTTTAACTAAGATCCAAACTTAGAAGAGTCAGAACAGCCTAATCCTGAATAATTGTGCAGGACAAGTGGATGAAAAATTATCATGAATTTAAGAAATTTAACAAGTCCGCATTAACTAGAAAGTAAATTGTGACTATGTATTTATGTCAACCCTGTTACCTTTAAAAAGGTACCAGGATTGGCAATTTAGGCCTCAACTAGCCATTACAAGCCATGCGATGATGCTTATGAAACCATATTGTCAGCATTGTTGAACGTTTTTTTGTAGTTTAAACAATTATCTGGAAATTTTACATTTAAATTATTTACTATGTGAATTCAGGATAACAGGGTTGACATGTTAAGTATGTTCCCATCTGTCAAAAATCGAATCAAATAGAAGGAAACA
Organism: Esox niger; assembly: GCA_016801105.1. Lineage (NCBI taxonomy): Eukaryota > Metazoa > Chordata > Actinopteri > Esociformes > Esocidae > Esox > Esox niger. The sequence goes on from JACXGJ010000288.1 coordinate 15,037, forward strand.
CTTAAGCACTAAGGTCATTTGACATGTGGAATAGTCTGATAATATAACAGGGGGGGGTTCTAGTTAGAAAACAGGGTTGACAGAAGAGTAGGAACACAACAGAATATTCTGAATCTCATAAAGCCTGAGGCATAATATCCAAATGCATATTTTGAATAGGTTGACCACATTTTCAAACCCCCAAAACGGGTCCCTTGTGTAACCGCACGTGAATGCACGCGCGCTTATGTACGCATGTTGGCCATCAAGCATGCTTGTGGTTGGTGGAGCGGGGCGCTTTGAGTTTGACGAGAATTGTTGATTTGCTCCGTAGTTGTTTGTTTGGCTCCGATTCGTATGTAGAAACATCACAGTATTATTATTATTGTGGTGAAAATCGGTAAATGTGGTTTCAAATGTCGAAAACGGGTACATTTTAGTGTAATATTTCTCGAGACCCGGGACACCCAGCTTGAAACCGGGACAGTCCCGAGAAAACCGGGACATCTGGTCACCTTAATTTTTCATGTCTAATGATTGCAAAAAAATATTAATGTTCATCTTGGATAACGTCAAACACATGTAATGACACCTAATGGCGTGCATGCTTAACAACAATGTAGTACATATAGGCGAATTCAAATGTTATCAGAGCTACGCAAAGGACACTCGTCTCGGGTAATGACCCATCTAAATCCCTGCTTTCCATCAGTAAGTTCTGAAGTAACACTTGAGTGTGAAATTGCAGTTGTGTAAATTCCATTCAACAGTGGCGTCGTTAGGCCTGGGCGACCTGGGCTACAGTCGCAGATCTTTTTTGAATAGCCCCGGATCTCAAATTGACCAAAATATTTCATAAAATAGCCCTTGATATATTCATCTCTAGATCTCGCGTTATGACAATGTAGACGTGTAGGCCGACAGTATGTACATCGACATTTTCCTCCACCAACCTTTATCCAGGCAATTACAAATGTACCTTCCATTAGTGTAGAGGGCAGTGCGCACGTTACATTAAAAGACGGGCGGGGCCAGCTTTCAATACCAAGGATTGTATTTCCCTTTCGTCCCACGACTATCCGGAAGTCAAACATCAACTATTTACTTCTGCACTCCAGAGCCAAAGCAAGAAAAGCTACTGCAGGTATGGAAGTCAAAGTCGTAGATTGTTGATATGGCTGAACCTTTGCGTTCTAATAGCCTATAATATTTAGACAAAGGAAAATATTACGTTCTAAAATTGGAGTTTGCCTTCGACTTATCGAAATAAACGCCGCTATTGGGCACACCCCTTGTCAGCCTTTGAACTATACACCGTAGAGCACTTAATAGTTTATTGCAGTTGCAGAAATGTTATCATGTCTTTGCAACCCAGTCCCACACGGAAACTTAATATATTATTTCAATACAAAATGCATGTAGAATGTATGTCGAATACATTTAACTTTATTCAGAATGTTTTTCAGGTATCAAAATGTATTTAAACTTTTATTCAAAATGTGTGTTGGAATGTATAAATTAATTTACATTGTGTCCAAATGTAATTCAAAACAATTCATGTTCACAATCCAAAATGACATTCAAGACTTCACAGCAGACCTGAATATTATTATAGCTTTATTTCAACAAGGAAATCCAAGGTCTCTTTTACAGCTGGGCCCTGCATATATGTGTTTACATATACAGTTTAGGTACAATGATTAAAAACAAACAGAAAAAACACAAAGAACAGACACAACAAGACCATCACAGATAGCAGAATACAAAATACAGTGCTTTAAACATGTTATTCCTTTAGAGGCCTGAGGCTTCAGTGGATGTTAGGCCTGGCAAAGACTGTGTGTTTCTTTGTGTAACCCAGGGACAGGGCATTTGCTGAAATCAGAATTATATTACAGCCAATAATAGGACCTGATTTTCTAAACAAATGCGGGGCACTTGTCTTCACACAGTTAATATACAAACAAAACTTTAGTGACTGATGACATCACTTTTAGGTGTTGAAATAAACTGTATAGATATATATTGACAAAATACATCTTGCAGTCTCCAATATACTCTGACATACTTTAGCAAGTCCACAACTCACCCCTCTAAATGAGATGTCACTGTTTGGAGTGGTGGGTAGCACATTTGACTGGGGAGCCAAATTTTATACATGTGCTGGTCATATAATTAGAATGTCATCAAAAAGTTGATTTATTTCAGTAATTCCATTCAAAAGTGAAACTTGTATAATGTATACAGTCATTCCACACAGACTGATATATTTCAAGTGTTCATTCCTTTTAATTTTGATGATTATAACTGACAACTAATGAAAACCCCAAAATCAGTATCTCAGAAAACTTAAGACCAATACAAAAAAAGGATTTTTAGAAATGTTGGCCAACTGAAAAGTATGAACATGAAAAGTATGAGCATGTACAGCACTCAATACTTAGTTGGGGCCCCTTTTGCCTGAATTACTGCAGCAATGTGGCGTGGCATGGAGTCGATCAGTCTGTGGCATTGCTCAGTTGTTATGAGAGCCCAGGATGCTCTGAGTGGCCTTCAGCTCTTCTGCATTGTTGGGTCTGGCGAATCGCATCTTCCTCTTCACAATACCCCATAGATTTCCTATAGGGTTAAGGTCAGGCGAGTTTGCTGGCCAAACCAGGAACTAGTAGCTTTTGCACTGTGTGCAGGTGCCATGTCCTGTTGGAAAATGAAATCTGCATCTCCATAAAGTTGGTCAGCAGCAGGAAGCATGAAGTGCTCTAAAACTTCCTGGTAGATGGACCTCAGAAAACACAGTGGACCAACACCAGCAGATGACATGGCACCCCAAACCATCACTGACTGTGGAAACTTTACACTGGACTTCAAGCAACGTGGATTCTGTGCCTCTCCTCTCTTCCTCCAGATTCGGGGACCTTGATTTCCAAAGGAAATGCAAAATGTACTTTCATCAGAGAACATAACTTTGGGCCATTCAGCAGCAGTCCAGTCCTTTTTGTCTTTAGCCCAGGCGAGACGCTTCTGACACTGTGTCTTGTTCAAGAGTGGCTTGACACAATGAATGCGACAGCTGCAGTCCATGTCTTGAAACCCATGTCTTGCATATGTCTGTGTGTGGTGGTTCTTGAAGCACTGAGTCCAGCTGCAATCCAATCTTTGTGAATCTCCCCCATATTTTTGAATGGGATTTGTTTCACAATCCTCTCCAGGGTGCGGTTATCCCTATTGCTTGTACACTTTTCTACCACATATTGTCCTTCCCTTCACCTCTCTATTAATGTGCTTGGACACAGAGCTCTGTGAACAGCCGGCCTCTTTAGCAATGACCTTTTGTGTCTTGCCCTCCTTGTGCAAGGTGTCAATGGTCGTCTTTTGGACAGCTGTCAAGTCAGCAGTCTTCCCCATGATTGTGTAGCCTACAGAACTAAACTGAGAGACCATTTAAAGGTCTTTGCAGGTGTTTTGAGTTAATTAGCTGATTAGAGTGTGGCACCAGGTGTCTTCAATATTGAACCGGTTCACAATATTAACATTTTCTGAGATACTGATTTGGGGTTTTGATTAGTTGTCAGTTATAATCATCAAAATTAAAAGGAATGAACACTTGAAATATATCAGTCTGTGTGGAATGACTGTATACATTATGCAAGTTTCACTTTTTGAATGGAATTACTGAAATAAAGCAACTTTTTGATGATATTCTAATCATATGACAAGCACCTATATATAGTTTGTATGTATTTTCTAATACATTTCCAAATGCATCGAAAGCATTTTTGGTGCATTTGGTAATATATTTGTTAATGAATTAAATATATTTTCCGTAAATGCATTATTTGGCATATTTTTGTTATGTTTTAAATGTTTTCTAAATTGTATTTAAGATGTATTTTTTTCTATATGGGATATGGCATAATATCAGGAATTATTGATTATTCCAGATGTTAGGGTTATTTTGAATTTATTTCACAAATATAATAAGTATTTGTTTTAAATGTACACAAAAAATATTTTACCATCCTCAATGTATTTATGTACTGTAGATATGTTTGTGGTGACGTCTTGGCTAAATTAATAAAAAGGCAAATACTGGTATGGATACAATCTAGCTCTTGAGAAATCAGCTGGGGTATAACGTTACTGGTGAGTTCTCAACGAAACTTACATTGAACAAAATGATAAATGCAACACTTGTTTTTGCCCCCATTCATCATGATCTGAACTCAAAGATCCAAAACTTTCTCTATGTCCACAAATGTTGTTCGCAAATCTGTCTAAATCTGTGTTAGTGAGCACTTCTCCTTTTGTGGAGATAATCCATCCACCTCACAGGTGTGGCATATCAAGATGCTGATCTGACAGCATGTGTATTGCACAGGTGTGCCTTAGGCTGGCCACAATAAAAGGCCACTCAAAAATGTGGTCCGGGGGGGTCCGAAAACCAGTCCGTATCTGGTGTGACCACCATTTGCCTCACGCAGTGCAACACATCTCTTTCGAGTTGATCAGTTTCACAGAGTTGATCAAAACCAATAAAACATTTCTATTGGTTTTGTTTCTTGCAGGATCATCTGAGATCAATTGTATTTGACCTGACACAAAAATGTGGCCTAATCAAGGTAAATCACTGTATTCCTTCTAAGTCATTCATGATATAGTTGTGTTCGTGTATAGGCTATCACAGAAGGTCTCAGTTTGAGAAAATTACAAATACTCCTACAATAATTTCCAGGTGCCCCTGGCCAGAACCCAGCCTTCCCACCTGCCTACAACCCTGCATTCCCTGGGGCTCCAAACCCAGGGCAGCCCCAAGGACAGAACCCCATGTATGCCCCAGGCACAAACCCTGCATATCCCCCCGGAATGGCCCCCGGAATGGCCCCCGGAATGGCCCCCGGAATGGCCCCAGGAATGGCCCCAGGAATGAACCCAGGAATGAATCCAGCCATGCACCCAGGTTTGAACCCAGCCATGCCCCCAGGAACTATGCCCTATGGACAACACCACGGAGGGCAACACCCTTATCCGGCTGGACCAGGAGCACCTTGTTACCCAGGGGGTGTTTACCCAGGAGGCATGTACCCAGGCATGGCTGGGGGATTGGCTGGACACAAGGCACACAAAAAGATGAAAAAGGCGAAGAAAGGGAAAAAAGCACACAAAGCCGATAAACACATGAAGCATCATGGGAAGGTGAGTGTGCCTGGCTGTGCTTTTACAAATATAGGCATAGAATGTAGGAGCACATATCAACTGTTTCATTTTGCTCCAAGTTTTATCTACATTTTGTGGAAACATTTATTTGAAGTATTAGTTAATTGATATGTTTTTCTGCATGCGTGTGCGTGCGTGTGCGTGCGTGTGCGTGTGCGTGCGTGTGCGTGTGTGTGTGTGTGCGCGCATGTGTTCGCATGCGTGCACAATCACAGGTATGGCATGAGTCAATACAGCTTACTTAATTTAGCAGTTTCTCCATTATTTTGCTGCACCTAGATGATTATCTACAGTAGATGGTGAACACAACAATCACACTTTAATCGGTCAACAGAGTGGGATGCAATTTGCTTTACAAAACTCAGGGTTTAGTGAGCACTGGAGCCCTAGAGGTATTCCAGAAAACTGGATGCACCTTCTTAAATGTTGTGAGCACACGGGATGTGTTGGATCGACCAATCTGCTCTTCACTTAAACGATTTAATCGAGAACCAGCTATTCTGGAAAAAAGAACTCCACATATTAATATTGATATTGACTAACCACAACATATGTTAATGCATACTGATGGCATGGCATGCAGCCATTGGTTGTTGATAGCTGGCAAACGCAACCATAACCTAGGTGGCTCTTGTTGCATTGATGCCTCCAAACCTGCATTGCCATGACCAGAGAAAGTTAGGGAAGTAGGATGTCTTGCATTCTCACTGTCTTTTGGGACAACAAATTATACTGAAATGTACTGCTTCATCGTGGTAATGGCCTCAATGGCTCTGACCATGATGAAACAGATGCTAAAAGGTCGTGGATGAGGCAGGCTTCTTTCCATCTTTATGTTTGCAAGAAAGAGATGGAGATTAACAGAAAGAGATGGTGATATTTCACTGTTTCACTCATCGTTCTTGTATCTTTTCAAACACATCTGCACTCAGTACATAATCTAGCATCTCATGCAATAACACAATTGCTTAACTGGGTCAAGATTATCTCACAATCTGTTTCCTTATTGTTTCACTGTGTAGTGTGATTGAGTAAGATTCTGTCAATTCCAAGTTAATAGAAACATTTTAATCAAATGAATGTAATTGTATGTTTTCAGTTCTTTACACTTGGAATTGTTTTCCCTTAATAGCATTAATTTCACTAATGCCTAGTTTTATTGAGGCTTGCACTAACAAAGATATTTATTACCTAGTTAAATACAGTAAGTGTAAAGGAACCTGGTTTAAAGAGTCTGCTAAGTTACAAAAACGTAAATGTGGCAACGTTCTCTTTCCCAGCACTCTTCGAGCAGCAGCAGCAGCAGCAGTAGTGATGAGGAATGATTTCACCAACGACATCCAACACATCCTCAGAAGGCATTAAAAGGGGTATAATATTGACTTGTTCAGGTTAATTTAAAATGTCCCATTCCTATGTTTAAAATACAATGTTAAATGGATGTGGACCATTATAGAGTGTGAATAGATGGGAAATGTATCATATTACACTGTCTCCTTTATACAGGGATAGTTATTAGTCTTAACATTTGCTGGTATCAGACCTATGATTGTATACATTTCATCTGAAATATGTGCTGTAATTAACTCTTCCTTTACTTAAAATGCACGGTGGTTAAATCATTTTTTTAAATTAACTGTATAACATTGTGACCAAAGTATTTAATTTAATTATTGATGCCTTCATAGTCTTTAAATTCAAATACAATTATTAACATGTGCAATCATGTGTAATTGTGCATTATGTGTAATATGTGTATTTTGTGCCTTGTCGAAATTAAGCCTGTCTCAGTAGTTTGGCCATCATCAATGGCTACCTAATCATCCGCAGCTACCAATTGGTTATTTCATCCCCTATCCCTACTGTAACCCAAATTAATGTAACCCAGTCAGTTTATATAAATTGCTCTAGAGCATAAGCTAAGTAACGATTATGAACAATTTGAAACGTTTATTTTTAACCCTATACATTTTCCCATTAGTCAATGCAAATATATGTATTGTAATTCTAAAATCATTTGGATCTGTATTAAATCAATAAACTATTTTTGTTTTAACTGGATATTTTTGCTTTGATATAAATTATAGGGTACGTTTGCATCCTCGTAGACTCATATTCACCTTTATATGACACTGATTATGTCGATGTTGACAACATTGCATCATGCTTTCTACATTGTAACGTCGCATTTCCTTCTCCCTACATCGTGTACGCAGTTTGTTTCATTGTAGCAATGGGCGGGTTTCTATCGTGGCTGTGGGAGGGTTCGGTGAAAGGGTAAAGTTCAGAGGTTCTAGTTTTGTTGTCTTTGTGTTAAGGAGTGGAGCTCGATCTCACACTATCACTCTTCCCTCTTCCCCGAATCCTTTTAAAACTCTCCCCCGGGTTTCTACCCTCCCGAACCTCTCCCCTTCTACCCTTACAACCCCACCCTCCCCCCGACAACACATCTCAAAACACGGATCAGGTAAGAACATTTCTTATCTATTTTTTTGTTTACTAAAATCTAAAAGAAACGCACACGGTATCTTGCTTTGGCTAGCTCGTAGCAAGCTAGCATGGCACGCTAGCACCGAGTCAGGCTTCATTTGAATTTGCCAGGCCGCACTACTTGCACGCAGCTCCCAACCAGCTAACTCGAGTTTATTTATCGATCAAATGGCTGCTATTTAACTACGCGAGTCTATTTGTTTATTTACGTGGCTAGAGTGATTGTAGCCTATATGAATCCGATTAGTATGGTAACATCGTAACGTGAATGACAACAGGACAGCCATTCATACCATGTACACATGCTCCACATACGAATGTTAGCCACCCATTTCATTTGATAATTAGCATGCTATGCTAGGTCGTAAATCTAGATAGAACTAAATGTTGGACTCGATCGCGCCTGTGGTGAGGTGAAAGTACATGCGATAGTTGTCAATGAAGGGGACTTATAACAACTACGTATATACACACCATTCAGTCGCAAACTTAACCGCCTGTTACTTTCACATGACAACCCCTCTGGGATAATTACCCGGCATGTTAGTTAGCCTACCATGCTAACTAGACACCGATGGGCCACTAAGAAACCTAAAAGATGAACATGATTCCTTAGTTCAGCTCTCCGGCTACGTCAACAAGTTCTACTTTTAGGTTAAAGGCAGGTTACTTAGCATTCTATTCAGTACTAATATTGCTCCTAGGCATCCCTTTATAATTATTCAGTCAAGATTAAAAAGTATCCACGGAAATTACCATGGAACAAAAGCAGTTACATTTTTAAGAATCTTTTGGATTTTGTTTTGGATAACTTAATGGCTTTTAATAGTAAAACAACCTGTACAGTACAGTGATACTGTTACCTATTTGGTGTTATTGTAAAATGTCACACTTATAAGAACCAGAATTGAATCAGTCCACTAACTTCACATTCTACAATTAACATTAACATTTTAGAAATTTTTCAGATTCTAGAAACTACATCACTGGCATTGAAAGTGCCATCTCTTCATTCTTTTCTATATTCTTTTCTTACAGCTATACGTCAGATCCCATCTTTGTGACCAAAGACCCCTGTTTTGACACTTCAGACGCAGCTACTCTCATCCATTGGTAGTTATGGACTCCGGTGTGATTGAAGGAGGACTCAATGTCACCTTGACCATTAGATTGCTGATGCACGGCAAGGTGAGTTGTTGCAGCAGGGGTGCATTCGTTCTGGCAAACAGAACATTTAGGTTGCAAACAGTCCTTGTCACTCAGTATCTTTTGGACAAAATCTGGTAGTTCTCTTTTGTTATTTCTCTTGAAAAGTTTTACAATGGACACAGTTTTTGTCAAAATGAATGCTCCCTATGTTACAGATAATTGGAGAACCAAGAGACTTGGTTCACATAGCTTTGCATTATGTTGTTAAATCGGTCTGCTTTTGTGTTCTCTTAGGAAGTTGGAAGCATCATTGGCAAGAAAGGCGAATCTGTAAAGAAAATGAGAGAAGAGGTGAGTATATGCCTTTTGTTTCTGAATTCAGGGGCAGGATTAGCGGTTTGTGGTGTTATTTGCACCTCTTAAATCTTATGGTGAATTCCTTTCCCCTCTTGTCTAGAGTGGGGCTCGCATCAACATCTCAGAAGGCAACTGTCCTGAGAGGATCATTACTTTGGCAGGCCCCACCACCGCAATCTTCAAAGCATTTTCCATGATCATCGAAAAGCTGGAAGAGGTAACTATCCATTGCAAAGTCATTACCTGGCAAAGCCACCTTTAACTTTAGCTGTTAGGGAATCTAATGTGGCTACTGTTAAAGAAATCATTAGACAGGGTCGTTTTCTTCCATTTTTGCTAAGTGGAATGAGTCATTTCCGCTGGTGCTTCACCCTGGTACTGGGGCTACACTGGTCATTTATGCTAATGTTGGCTTTAGATTTTCCTGTTTTGACTATACTTTTGGTACCAAGGACTTCAGGGGGGGTTTAGGGGGGGAGGCATGAGTGAACCATCAATGGAATTCGGATTTCCGATTACAAAAAATCAAAGGTGATATTTTACTGGTATACCGCCCCTGATGCTCTGATTCTCCGGACAATCTCCCTTTCCATTTTCCCCTCACTCGCGAACAAGACCCCGAGATACTTGAACTAACTCTTTTACTTGGGGTAACGCCTCATTCCCTACCTGGAGGCGGCACTTCATCGGTTTTCTGCTTAGAACCATGGCCTCAGAGGTGCCAATCCTCATCCCAGGACTAGGTGGACAGATTACAGGCCCCTCCAAAAGTATTGGAACTTTAAGGCAAATTCCTTTCTTTTGTTGTTCACTCTTTTGTTGTTCACTGAAGACATTTGGGTTTAAGATCAAAAGATGAGTATGAGACAACAGTTCAGAATTTCAGCTTTCATTTCCTGGTATTCACACCTAGGTGTGTTAAACAACTCAGGACATACCACCCTTTGTTTGAACCCACCCATTTTTCAAGTAAGCAAAAGTTATTGGAACATGTGACTGACAGATGTTTCTTGTTGCCCTTGTGTTGCCTTTTAGGTTGATTGTTCAAACATTAAATAGCTCTGCATGATTAGTCTAAGTTTCCGTCCTTGGTTTAACCCTATAAAGTCTGCATTTCTTGTTAAAGAGGATGAACTAACATGAAGACTGGAGAGCTGTTTATGGGAGAAAAGCAAGCCATTGTCAAGCTGAGAAAATAAGGAAAATCGACCAGAGCCATTGGACAAACATTGGGCATAGCAAGCACAACAATTTGGAATGTCCTGAAAAAGAAAGAAACTACTTGTGTACTGAGCAACAGCCGTTGAACAGGTCAGCCAAGGAAAACAACAATAGTTGATGAAAGCTCTATTGTGAGAACCCCCAAAGCATCAGCAAGTGACATGACCATCGACCTCCACAGTGCACGGGGTGAAGGTATCACAATCCACTGTTCAAAGAAGACTCGGAGAGCAGAAATATAGAGGCCACACCACAAGATGCAAACCACTCATCAGCAGTAAAAATCGGAATGGCCAGTTTGAAATTTGCCAAGAAGTACAGAGATGAGCCGCAAAAGTTCTGGAACACAATCTTATGGACTGATGAGACCAAGATTAATCTCTACCAATCTGATGGAAAGGCCAACGTGTGGAGAAAGAAAGGAACTGCTTATGATCTGTAGCATACAAGCACATCTTTGAAGCATGGTGGAGATAATCTCATGGCTTGGGCATGCATGGCTGCTTCTGGAACAGGCTCATTAATATTTATTGATGATGTAACTGATGATTGTAGCCGCAAAATGAATTCAGAAGTGTACAGAAGCATTTTGTCTGCCAATTTACAGAGAAATGCATTGAAACTAATCGGGAGGAAGTTCATCATGCAGCAGGACAATGACTCAAAGCACACTGCCAACAAAACAGGACTTCATCGGGGGGGAAAAGTGGAAGGTTTTGACTGGCCAAGTCAATCACCTGACCGTAACCCAATAGAGCATGCATTTCACCTCCTTAAGAGGAGACTGAAGGGAGAAACACACCGAAACAAACAAGAACTGAAAGAAGCTGCGGTAAAAGCATGGAATAGCATCACAAATGAATAATGCATCAGTTTGGTGATGTCGATGGGCCGCAGGCTTATGGCAGTTATTGCAAACAAAGTTTATGCCACCGAAAATTGTATGTTATTTACTTTAAGATTATTTGTTCTATTACTTTTGCTCACCTAAAAATGCTAATGTCTAATACAACTGGTGATATGTCCTAAGTTGTTTAATACATCTAGGAATACCAGGAAATGAATTCTGAACAGTTGTATCATACTCATCTTTTGATCTTAAACCCAAATCTCTTCAGTGACCATCAAAAACAAAGGAATTTGCCTTGCCGTTCCAATACTTTTGGAGGGGACTGTATATTTCCACACTGGCCTGGGAAGGCCTCGGGATCCCCCAGTCAGAGCTGGCAAATGTAGCTTGGCAAAGGGAAGTTTGGGGTCCCCTGCTGGTGCTGCTGCCCCTGTGACCCAATGCCGGATAAGCGGATGAGATTAGATTTTTTTGGTAGTGAAAAAAAATATACAATAACACCATGCTCAGTTTGTTTATTATCTGGCATTTGAACTTGAGTAATAACTCATTTCTTCCTCAAACTCATGCGACTGGCTTGTTCTCCACATGTGACACTGCAACTTTAAGCCAGTATATTTGTTATATAGTTTAATAAGTATTTTCTCAAAACAATCTACTTCATAATAGAATAATTTTGGAGAATTCTGATGTAGCCAATAGAACCTAATAGAACAAAATGACCTCAGAATTCTCCCAAATCCTTCTATTATGAAGTAGATTGTCATTTTCTATTGAGTCAATGGCATTCTACCAGCTTGGGGTGTTCCAACTCTTTCCGTTGAGTTTTCTTCCCTGTCCTGTTACTTTATTCCCTTTTTTATGAGGGATCTCTTTTAGTTTGGATGAAATCCCTTACGAGAAGCCAAAAAATATGCAAATTATACACATTGCTATTCAAAATGCACAACTTGCGGCGTATTCGCTGCACGTAACGTGTCAACCCGCAAACTCTGCCCTAGGTCCTAAAGTCCAGGGCTTGACACCAAGTGAGAGAAAGGCTGCTCTGTCTACTCTACCACAGCCTAGTGGCCGACTGGTGCTGGCCCATGTCAATTGAAACAGAAACATTTCTGGACTGAGGGTAAAATACCAGTGGAAACGAGGCATTAGTGTTTTTTCTAACTACAATTACTTGGTGATTACATTGCAGTATCTCATGGCATATGTGCTCAGCCACCTTCTAAAGCTGTTGTTTCCAAACTTTTTGGTCACTGTGCCTTAATTGGGGAAGCAGGGTAGCTTAGTGATCAAGAGTGTTTGGCCAGTAAACAAATGGTTGCTGGTTCCAATCACTGAGCCGTCAAGGTTAAAACCCCTTATCTGACCCATTTAACCCTAATTGCTCCTGGTCATTGCCATAAATAAACAAGTAACCAGGAACCTAAATCAGCCAGCCCACAAAGTGTTGATTGTAGTTGCCCTCCCTAGATTCGAACTCAGATTGCCCACATGAAAGCTGTATCTTTAACCACTACACCACCGAGCTATACATTTGTTGTGTCGGTATAGCCTCTTGACATTTTATAATTTTGTCACGCATCATGCCAAGACATCATTAACCATTGTCTTAAACCGCGTAACGTTTCTTATTGTTTTCCTCCACCACAAAAAGCATCTTTGGACTGTGGTTTTTGCCACTGGCAGTTTTTTCACAGCTTTTTAGCAATTCGTGAATAACATTGATGGAATTACTTCTGTATCAGTATAGGTGACAATAAAAAAAAAAAGTGAAAAGACGAGAGAATCGCGTAGTCCGCAAAGTTTTTGTCTATCCTGAACAAATCCTAAAACATAATAAAAAAAATCCACCAGAAATTGTCGCAATATAACAACAAACCGATTCATTTTAGGCTTCCTATAACGTAGCTACTGAAGGTTGTAGCTATCGTGTAGTCCGCAAAGCTTTTGTCTATCCTGAACAAACCCTCTTTTGCCACTGGCCGTTTTAACTGCTAATAAGCCATTCATGAATGACTGATATGATCTATTAATATAGATCGTGACAAGTCATTCGCTCTTTTAGGGCGTCTCCGTTTACGCTGTCTGGCAAAAATTTGTACTTGGCTAGCATACTTACCTGGGTCTGTAAGTAGGCAAACATTTAAATGATTGATGTTGGTGCATTGATTAACGTCAATAAAAATACCTTACTAAAAACGTAAAATATTTCTTACCGAGATTATAGTGTTGTTAACATCACCTGGTATGTCCCTAAGAACCACCTGACGGCAGAGAATATAAAACTGTTAACTAGTTGTGCGTTTTCTACGCTAACATATTTGTTCACCCCTATTATTCCGTTAGTTAAGCCTAAATCAAAGTGAATTTGATACTAGTTTCCATTCCTGTTTAGTCCCATAGGCTTCAGCTCTGCACAAATTCTAGTGGGTGAAATTTTGTAAACCAAATCATGTGGTCAGTTGTCTTTCAGTCATTGCGACAATAGTAACACAATCCCCTTGACAGTCCATGACAAGTTTATCCACAAAGCTCCCAACACATGTATGCCATGGGACATTCATTTTTTTTAGTTTTCTTTTAAGTCGGATAGTGGTTCTCATGCAGTGATTAGTCAGAAATCTGCAAACCTCTCATTCTCTGTGATTGGTCTATTGGATTGATGACAAAATCTTCCTGTGATGTTTTTCCCAGTAACTCAGTATTTTGAAAATGGTGAAGGCATGTTGGATCTTCAGATGGTTAAACAAGTCCACCACTATCCACATCTTCACGATGCTGGTACTCGTCTTTATAAAGACCAACCCATGGCTGCAAAATCGTGGGATGAAATCTATGCAACCCTGGGGTTTAAATTTAAAAACTTTAAGTCAAGGTTAACTAGCTGAAGTTCATTGTGACGTTCTGTCGTCTTGCCAAATCAGTCTCTTGTGTACAGGCTACTCTGCCTTTCCCTGTTCCTGTTGGTCCTCACAGAATGTTTGCATGTGCATGAGAAATGGTTCATGATACTATATGATTAAAGTGTATTCCAGTTTTAATTCAAGGGAATAGTTATTTGATGGGTACCTGGGTGAAATGTGTTCTCACCTTACCAAACACACCGGAGTAATGAGGGAAAATGCTCCTGGTTTCCAGTCAACTGTTCTCAACAGAAAATGTGTGAAAGCGACTTGAGCTAAACACGAAGCCTACCTGTTTGATGTAGCTTGTCATCTTTGTTCTTAATTTTAATTTCGTCCTTTTTTATTCCATCTTCTATTGATTTGTCATAAAGCATCTCCTAATAACCTGCCACACAGAGGCCGCAACATGAATTTGTAGATTTGACGTTGTCACTACAAGGAGGAAGAGTAGTGCTTGATTTGAAAGGATATTTGTTTCAGAGTACATGTTTAAATTTTCTCAGAGAGCGGCTCACACTTCCCATCTTTTCTTGCAGGACATCAGCAGCTCCATGACGAACAGCACGGCCACCAGCAAGCCTCCTGTCACCCTGCGCATCGTGGTGCCGGCCAGCCAGTGTGGCTCACTAATCGGCAAGGGAGGCTGCAAGATCAAAGAAATACGGGAGGTGGGAGATTGCATTTGTTTAAAAGAAATCATATTTTTGCCAAACGTGGCATATATTTGAAGGATTTACATTTTTCCCCAGTGGCTGTTAAAATGTGTTCTCTCTCGCACTTTGTCTCTTCCCTATTTAGTCGACAGGTGCTCAGGTACAGGTGGCCGGGGACATGCTTCCTAACTCTACGGAGCGTGCCATCACCATCGCCGGGACACCTCAGTCCATTATCGAGTGTGTCAAGCAGATCTGCGTGGTTATGCTGGAGGTAAGTGTAAGTAAAATCCTCAGATAATTTCTTACAAAAAAAATCTGCTTAGATTATTAAGCGAATTGTTGCCTTTTTGCATCCTGTTTTGGCTACCCTATGCTCACTTGTATAAAAGTGCTTGGTAAAGACATCTGAGTTAAAGCTGTTTACCTTTTTTCCTTCTCCCTAACCCTCCCTCCTTACATCTCGTTTCCCCGTTTCCTGCTCTAGTCTCCCCCTAAGGGAGTCACCATCCCGTATCGACCAAAACCTTCAGGATCACCTGTCATCTTCGCCGGAGGGCAGGTGTGTTCGATATATTATAAATTTGTTGCAATGTTCAGGGCATCTTACCAGAAACTGACCTATTCATGAATTGAATTGTAGTATCTTATTTTTGTTTATTATTATTTGACCAGGTAAGTATGATTTGAACACATTCTAATTTTCAGCAACCACCTGGGAACAAACCTTATTGGCTCAGGGAAGATAACTAGCAACATTTTGTTAACTGGTCCCACTCTCTTGGCCATTCGGCTACCCTGCTTTATTTATTTGGAAACATTTTCTTGTATTGCATATGGTTTTACATTTTTGCCTCTTCCATATCCTTTCTCCTAGCCTGTTTTAATGGACTTTAGTGCCATCTCTGGTGGTTCTTAACAGCAAATAGATCTCCCTCAACCCACTGTGTTTACTGTTACTGGAAGGATGAATAAATGAAGGAAAACTCTAGAAACCTAAGCAAACATCTGTGCAAATATCTGTTTCAAAATGACCACTTGACCCATTTTAGTCATACAGTATGTCCAGGTTTATAATCATTATGTTTAATGTACATTTACAAGATGTGGTGTCGTAGCCTGTGGTGTTCCAAATACATTGAACCTATCTTTCTCTTGTGAGGAAGTGTTGTCTTGAAACATGCAACCTAGTGTACAAAAATCGAGTACAACTTTAAAACTTATTTCAGTAAGAAAAATGCATTTAAATTACTATGCAGAGGTTGTGTGGCCAAAATATAGCAGCCAGCGTGGCGAACAGTACACATAAAACGTCGGCAGTGTAATGTTTGTCTTGTCAGATGAACGGATGTCTCCTCATCTATTTAGCCAAATGACTTCCCCATTTCCAAAACTGCTCCCTTTCGCCTGCTGCCATGCTCTTCATATTTCTACTGTTAAAAAGGTTTCCATTTGGCCCTACCCATACAGGTCAACTCGCACGGGTGTACAGGTTAAGCGTGTAGTTGTTCAGGGAGCTCACAAATGTCCGCCAAGGTGTGTTGACTCCCGACTTGCGAGGCTGCGACTCGAGATGTGTTGACGGGATGCCTGTGAACACGTTGTTCTTTGTTTTCAGGCGTACGCCGTTCAAGGACAGCACGCGATACCCCAGCCAGATGTAAGTGCTGTTGTCCTGTCCCTACACTGTGTTTTCCCCTATCATTTTACACGTCTCGAAAATCCGTGGCGGTCATTTCCCATTTGATGCTGTCCCCCAGTGTACATACACCCTCTTGTTGTCCATATTCATCATTACAAGCCTGCCGCCGCCACACCCGTAGCTCAGGGGTGGCATAAACAGATTAGTTGTGATGCCTAAATACAAAGGATCTGATAGGAAAAACGCTTAATTGCAAAGAGGCGCCCTATTAGGTGAAGGATTTACAGGAGTTCTCTGGTGTATTAGAATATTAACCAATCTTATCCATCGCAATGTAGCACCGGCTTTTTTAACGAATACGGCACGAGGGGCTGTGGGCGTTTGATCAGTATGCTCCGTCTAAGGGCTGTTCTTAGGCGCAGTATGATGTACACTGCTGTTCAAAATTGGGGGTCACTTGGGAATTTCTTTGAGATTTCACTTAGATATTTCCATTTCAATGGAATATCTACATAGGCGTACAGTGGCCCATTATCTCAAACTCATCACTCCTGTGTTCCAATGCTATGTTGTGTTCGCTAGTCCAAGTTTATAATTTTAAAAGGCTAAATGATCATTAGAAAACCCTTTTGCAATTATGTTAGCACTGCTGAAAACAGTTTGGCTTATTAAAGAAGCAATAAAATGGCCCTTTAGACTAGTTGAGTATCTGGAGCATCAGCAATAGTGGACTTGCTTACAGGTTCAAAATGGCCAGAAACAAAGAACTTTCTTCTTAAACTCACCGGTCTGTTCTCATTCAGAGAAATGATGTGAGAAATTGCCACAAAACTGCGGATTGTGTACAACGTTGTGTGCTACTCCCTGGGTCTAACCAGAATAGAACGAGGAGTGGGAGGCACTGTTGCAAGAATGTCTAGTTTGAGAAACAAACGCCTCACAGGTCCTCAACCGGCAGCTTCATTAAATAGTACCCGCAGAACACCAGTCTCAACATCAACAGTGAAGAGGCGACTCTGGAATGCTGGCCTTTTTCCCAAATTTCCTCTGTCTAGTGTCTGTGTTGTTTTTCCCATTTTTTTTGGTTATTGGTTATTTTGAGATATGGCTCCCTCTTTGAAACTCTGCCTAGAAGATCAGCATCCTGGAGTTGCTTCTTCACTGTTGACCTTGAGGTTTTGCAGGTATTATTTAATGAAGCTGCCAGTTGAGGACCTGTGAGGTGTTCCATTTACAACATTAACAATGTCTCTGCTGTACACAGTGCATTATTGCTGTTATAAACCAATTACCAGTTGAACTTGCTGCTGTATACGTTCACATCCCATGGTTTTCAAACATTTGTGGGATTCGAATAAACCGCTTTGTAATATTTTCCAAGCTAGTTTATACTCTTAATGGCCACTTCATTAGGTACAGTGCTTGTTAATGCAAATATCCAAACAGCATATCATGAGGCTGCTACTCAATATATAAAGCATGCAGATATATAGTGAAGTGGTTCAGTTGTTTGACCAAACATGTCAATGGTGAAGATGTGGTCTAATCGAAATTGAACATGGTATAATGGTTGCCATACATGGTGTTTCCAGCGTCTCAGAAACCGCTTACCTGGGGATTTTAATGCAATTGCGTTTCTAGAGTTTAAAGAATGGTGCTATATAATAAAAATCTCCAAACCTCCAGCTGTTTTGTGGGCTAAAACAATGTTCACTAGGGGGTGAGCAGAGAATGATCCAACTTGTATAATCTGACCAAGACCTCATACAAAAAGTTTTTACAACAATGATGTACAAATCTGAACGCACATTGTCTGACCTCAGTGGATGAACAGGGAAATGAGGCTACAGTGGCCATATGATCACCCAAACTAGATGATTTCAAGATTGGAAAAAATCTCATCTGTTCTGACAAATCTTGATTTCTGAGGTGTCATGCAGATGAATCGGTCCAAACTTGATGTGAACCACATGCCTGTATGTGTCTGTCATTCCTTGTGAAAGCGGTATTGGCTGGTAGCTGTCACGGTGTGGGGGGTATTTGATGCACGTTGAGGACCCTTAATGTCAATTAAGCATCATTTAAATACCAGTGTACCTAAGCTTTGTTGCTGACCATGTGCATCCCTGTATGGCCGCAGTCTTCCTGTTTTCAAATGGATACGATGTGCCATGTCACAAAACGCTTTGTCTCAAGATTGTTCTGAGAACATGACTGGGACTTTTCACCCAGTCTCCTGCACGTCTGGACCTCAATCCAATACACAACACTTCATATGAGGTGGAATAAGAGTTTTGCTGTTTGGATGTGTGATTAAAGTTGACCCGGAGTGCTATCAATTCAGTATGTCCAAAGACAACAATATTTGCTGCAATATAAATCTTTGCTGTATAGAATTCAGACAGTTGTGTGGCCAACATTCATCCTATCCAATACTAGATAGGCATACCTAATGAAGTGGCCACTTAAGTGCATGTTTACTAGTGACCCTCTCGTAATACATATATAAGTCAGGGTTTCTTAAATTATAGGCTGGCGGCCGAAACAAGCCCTTTGCATGTTAGTACTCTCATGGCTCACCACTATCTAGAATTACAGACCATTTCTTCCTAAT
Source organism: Esox niger (assembly GCA_016801105.1). Classification (NCBI taxonomy): domain Eukaryota; kingdom Metazoa; phylum Chordata; class Actinopteri; order Esociformes; family Esocidae; genus Esox; species Esox niger. The sequence goes on from JACXGJ010000288.1 coordinate 34,112, forward strand.
TTGGGTTAGCCTTTTGAGGGCTGCCATTTTCACATTACGTTTTTGAGCAGGAAGAGGATTTGAAAATGTCTGGACTATATCTTTGGCTGTAATTGATGAGTGGCTCTGGTTTGGTTTTATGCTAGGGGCCAAGAGAGCTCCAACTACATACTGAGAACATAATTATTTACGTCAACCAGAAGACTGCAAGCAAACATGAGTTCTGAGCTGCACTGGAAACACCACAGGGTACAAATTAGAAAGATTTCGCAACCCACATAGTTAATTTAGAGAAAGATAGCAATGGCGGGCAACTTGCCAAGACAAACTGGGTTGTGTGTTCATTAGTAAATGCGATGGAATTTCTTTTCAACCGAATATGTGCATTCCTCTTATTGGTTTAAGTAATCCTGCCCTGTTTTCATCCAGTCGTTACCTAGACGAACACAACCCCTGCCCTAAAAGGTTCTGGAATTCTCTTGTGACTTGAGGTGTTTTGGGTGCAGTACTGACGGTGCTTCTTTTCCTGTCTCTCTCTCCTTTCCCCCCTTTTCTCTCCCCCCTCCCCTCTTGCTCTCATAGTCTTCCTCTGCCTCTATCTCTCCACAGCTCACCAAGCTTCACCAGCTGGCCATGCAGCAGAGCCCCTTTCCCATGGCCCCCAGCAGCCAGGGGTTCCAAGGTACAAGGGACTTGACCATGTAGTTTGTAGAAAATGTCATACATCTTTTTATTCTTTTGGACAAATAACACTTGAGCTGTTAGGGTGGAGGAGGGAATAGGAAAGAGTTCTGCTTGACAATAGGTTTGCCCAGCCAAAATCCATTTGATTTTATGTGGTTGAACACAATGACACAACTTGATTTTGTGAATACTGCTGTGGTTGTGTTGTGTGATTTGATCTGTTTCCCTTGTTGATTTAGGAGGAATGGATGCTTCTGCCCAAACAAGCTCCCATGAGATGACCATTCCAAATGATGTAAGTACTTCCGGGAGATGGGCATCACTGGGACTTCCCACCCTGTTTAGAAGGGTGTATCTGTTCATGTAATAACATTGGTTCATTTTATTATTTCTCCAAACCTGTTTTTTTTTTTTAAGTAGCTGCTTAACATTGTAACTTATTTGAATTCATGTAACTGGCAATTGTGTCCGCGCATATCAGTGTTGGTAATGATGGAGGTTATGCATATTATCCAGGGAGTTAGGAAATGAATCAAACCGCTTTTTCCGTTTTGAAATGTTACTATGTTTGCTTATTATTATTTCTTCTCCTAGTTGATTGGCTGCATCATTGGTCGCCAGGGTGCCAAGATCAATGAGATCCGCCAGATGTCTGGGGCCCAGATAAAGATAGCCAATCCTGTGGAGGGGTCCGCAGACAGACAGGTCACCATCACTGGTTCTCCCGCCTCCATCAGTCTGGCAGAGTACCTCATCAACGCCAGGTCAGACACAATGTTACATTAACAGCATGCTTTTTTCTTTTACCAGTGGTGTTCTTTTTTGTCTGAGATACACATTGGGATTGTTAAAATTCCAGCTGAATTTCCCCCAATTGGAAAATTGCTTTTCACGCGTTCCCTCCTCATTCTGTGTGTTTTTTGTTTTGATTAAAAAAAAGTTTTACCTGAGGACTTCGGGTTTTGGGGGATCTTTCTGGAATTTTCTGTCTTGTACTGGAGCACCTCAGTTGTTTAGTGCAGCAGGCTTTTGATTCCCCCTATTAACTAACAGTATGGGTTGGAACCAAGTAAGGGTTGGAACCAAAACCTGCAGCTCTCTAGCACTGGGGTAGTCCGGAATTCAGTCCTTTTTGAGGTATTTTTGTATCAACCTCACCACCCTGTACGTGGGCCTGGTGACATTTGATCACCTACAAGATAAGTTTAGTGTTTTTGTGATTGAACCCCCCTGTCCCCAACCCTCCATAGCATGCACTGGTTCTGTTCTGAACAGTTCAGCCTGTTTGAGGGATCTGTCTAGACAAGACAGGGCACAAAATCACTAGTCTTGTTAATATAGTAATGAGTTGGGGGCAGGTCAGTGATCCTGTGCCTGTCGGCCTCAAACACGTTTATCTGTTGTAAATGATGCCATTTCTCCCTGTTTAACTCACCTACCAACCGCTGTGCTTAGTTGTCCGTTTTTTACTCTCACCCACCCCTCCCCACCCCTCCCTGACTTCCAGTCTGTGCTTGTTTCCCCCTCATCCACCCTCCCAACCCTGATGTTATTCCACCCCCTTTGCCCATCCCCTCACTCCCCTTTCCCTTCATACTCACCAGCCGACCCTGTAACCCATCCCGACTGTGTGCTCCTCTTTCTCCCTTTGTCTCTCTTGTTTCTACAGCGTAGAGTCCTCTAAATTCTCCTCCTCCTCGAACCCCGAACAGACCCACAGCACCAGCCTTCTCTGCCCTCCTCCTCTCTCCACTACTAGCACCTCCTCTCCTGCTGCTACCTCCTCTACTGTTACCTCTTCCTCCTCCTGTTTGGCACCCCCTTCCTCTTCCTCCTCCTCCATCTCTCTGTCCTTGTTGGCTCCCCCAGGGCCCCCTTCCTCTTCTTCCTCTGACTCGCCACTTCCCCCAAGCTCCCCCTGCGTCTCCAGCCTGCTCAGTCTTAAGCCCCTCCCCCTCCTGGCGCTCCATGTAGTTTCCACTGGTCCCGCCTCCAGTCACCAGTCCCACTCGGGCACTGCTGAGCCAAAGCTCTCCTCAGAGCTGGGCTCCAAGTCAAAGAGGCGAAGGCTATCCCCTTACTGAACCGCTGACTCCTAGAAAATCCCAGTACTGATGCTAGTCCTTTCCCAAATGGTACACCGTTCTCTATGTACAGTAGTGCACTCTAGTCAGTAATAGTGCACTAACAGGGGGCAGTTTATGAAGCAGATAATGTATATTGTCTGTATTTGGTACTCCTGCACTGCTATTGCACCTGACTATGACACTTCCCAATTGCTCCTATATATTTCGGCCCTATGCACAGATTGACTCTTTCCCATACCCTACACTCGCCATCTTAAAGGA
>JACXGJ010000288.1:37222-143626 GCA_016801105.1 Esox niger
TTTTTTTTTTTTTTTTTTTTTTTTTTTTTTTTTTTTTTAGAAGACCTGAAAGTTGTCATACCTGGGTAATATGTGGTATATATTAGTTACATGTTGTAATCTTTTTATTGTAATGCTGAACTCTAGTTATGTTTGTTTTGCTGCATTGTGTAACGTCTGGCTTTAAGTCACAATAATAGTTTGCTCTCAGGTATCCTCCTGCTCATCTTGTGGGTTATTGGACCTGTCCAATTTCAGGAAATTGATGTCCTCATAATATGTAGATTAGACCTTTTGAACCGAGCCATAGCTGCTTCCTTTACCCTGTTGCTGGAAATCACTGCTGCTCTACAATGTGTCAGCGCTGGTTGGTGGTCAGTAACAGGAAGATGTGAGGACATGGAATAAACTCCTCAAGGAGGGTGATGTCACGCCAAACAGCTTTCTCTTATTCATTGAGAGTAAATACTGCTCTATGCTTTCTTGGGTAGACATTTTATCAACTCCGAAAAGGATTTGTGAGATTTTGTAAAATATTTGAGATTTGTAAAAGGTTAAGTTCCCTGTAACTCCTAACAAGATTTGTGAAACAGTTCATTTGTGAAAAGGTGAGCTTTTCTGTCCTGTTTTGATCAGATTTAAACCACACAGCATGGCTTATGTTCTCCACCTTCGATCTCTCAATGTCTCTCTCTCCAGGCTCTCCTCTGAAGCGACAGGACTGGCGGCCAACTGATAGAACAGACTGCATAGATCTGATCTGCACTAACCCCCTCACTTTTTACCTTCTGCCACCCATCGACTCATCAGTCAGCTTTCTCCTTTTAAAGTGGTCAATGCAACTATGAACTTAGTTTTACCACTTGTTTTGTCGTTAAATCATGCCACCCACCCGATTTAATTTGATCAGCATTTATTTATTTTTATTCTGTTTTTACGAATGCTAAAAGAAATTGGTTTTTAAATCCCCTTTGAGTCCCAGATGGAGGTTTTAAAGGATTTCTGTTCTTTTTTTAAATTTGTATAATTTTTTTGGATGGAAAACCCTTTCCCTATCTTTCTTTACACTTTCACTAAAGAGTAGTGGTGGACATATCTTAATAGGCATAGGTTTAGCTCTGTAAAAGTCAGAATTTTTTTCTTTAAAAATTGAAAGGCAAAAAAAAGGAAAAATAAAAAAGTCTCAAAAATAATGATTGACTGTTTTTTTTTGTTTTTTTTACCCCACCCAACACCTCCCCATACCGCAACCCTGGTCATCTTATTATTTCAAATTATTCCAAAAAGCTCACCTTGACGTCACTTCCTATTATGTCACAAGGCTCATGAAATAATAACGGGGGAATTTATCATGTTTGTCACCAACTGGAGGAAATGTATAGCCTGTATAGTCATCACTGCTTGTAATTAGAGTATGACAAGCCACTCTAACACTACTAGACGTAATTGAAAATAGCATTCGTTCAGAATAACATAAATGTGTCCGTACGCATGTCACTGTAACTTTGTTTTCCTGTTTTTTTTTTTGTGTGTCATTCCTATTTTTCCACCTTCCCCTTATTGCCTCCTGTGTTGAGCATTTGTTCAGGATTTGAACCACGACACACTGCTCCTAATAGAATGCATTATAAAGGGAAAAGTGTGCCATTTGGGACATTTTCAGTATATTGCTTGGGTCTGGACATTTGGGGGCGTTGGGTTTTGGCTCGAGGGCTAAGACATGGGGACAATTTCTTTTGTTGTAAAGACTGATAGTACTACTACTATAAAAATAACTTTGACTATTTGTTTTAAATGGAGGAAATATTTTTTTTTAACTACCAAAGGGGATAGACTCCTGAACCATGACCAGGTGTGTCTTGTGAGCGAGGAACTAAGATATTATGAATCGTTATTAAGCTGAAACTAAGACACAGAAAAGGGTGATAAATGAGTTAACACTAGTTTCCTGCTCTTTGCTTTCTTTGCTCGAGTCAGATTTAATTTTTTTGCAGGAAATTAAACTTTTGTGCACGTTTTTGGAAAGACTGTCGAGCTTGGGTGCCACAACATTGTTAAAAAAACAACAGAAATAAAGATGTGAAATGTTCAGACTACATCTCTTACTTGTGTGTTTGTGTGTAATAAAAGTATTCAGTCATCAAATCTGAGTCCAAATAATCCAATACATTTCTATTCTGCTGTTCTCTGAAGTTCTTTGACATTGTCGCAGCATTTATGAAAACCTAACAAACCTGCACTGTGTCAAAAACTGAAACAACTGCATTTCCAGTTTTTGAAGTGAGTTTTTTTTATTTGTCTTAGTTTTGTTTTTTAAATATATTTATTGTACACAGATACAATACATAATGCAATATAAAAACACATGTATTTTCAACAGAATGGGGAGTCTTATTTCAGCATTATGGATACCAGCTTGGCTCCAGATGTTTGTGCAGAACAAGTCTTATTCTGCACAAACAATGTGACATTGATCATAGAGTTGTTAAGACAGTTCTGGCACCAAGGTAATTAAAAATGTACTAGAATAACCTTTTATTTTGCTAGTCACTAGAGGGCAGTGGTCTTTTGCTGAATTGGCAACAAAAGGACATCTGCATTTTTCACCCGTTTGTCTTATAGTTAATGCTTGCCATGGGGACAGAATAGATGTAGCTTCTTTAACACAGTTACAAATTGATGTTTTACAGAAAATAAACACTATTTGTTTATATGCATCCCAATTAGCTGTTGCACATGCAATAACTAGTCTTCATAGTTATAGAGTTCAAAAAGAACAGGAGCTGCCTTTTTTATAGCTTATCAAATTGACCTTTCTGGGTCATTTTATCGTTTAGTCCCAACAGAATCGCATCAATGCTGCACTCAGGAGAGGACGGAAGTAGGGTTATTTAAACATAGTCCTGGCTCACGTCCCAATTCTGAACGAGTTTGCACTTGCCCACATGGATTTGGAAAAATCATTGGATTTGTAATTGTGGTTCCACCATATTTCTTCACCAGTCCTTTTCAATCCATTGGAATTTAGGTGAAATGGTTTAAGAATGGTGACACAGCCTTTTTGTTTGGCCCAGAAAACATGTTGGATTAGGAGCAAATTCTTGTGTGGCTTGTTGAGTTTGATATTTTCCACAGAGATGGAGGGTTAATGCCAGTATGAAAATGGCTCTGGTAGTGTGAGTGGTGAGGAGTGCCATAGCACTGGCACTCATTGGTTCTATAGATTAGATTTCTATGGGTTACTCAGCTCTGTGATCTGAGCCTCATGCTCTGACTAACATCCACATTTGGACAAAATTACAATACAACCCATACATACTATATTACAAGCATGCTTTAACGAAACTGGTCTAGCGGTCAGTGAGCGACACTTCACCTCGAATGACATTCTATTCCTTTTGAAGCTACTTTGGACTGCGAGCTGTGAAGGAAGTAGTGTCCTGTATATGGGTATTGGACTGCCATTTGAGATTTGACCTGAGGTTTTGTTCTCAAAAGTACTAGTAAGTGCTGCTGCATTTTTATACAGTATAAACACTGCAACACCAAATATAATAAAAAATGTCAATCTACAAAAACAATTTCAGTCAGACCCTGAAAGAAAAGGGCTGTATGATTGGTTTACTCCATGGTGGAGCCAGGGGAATGATTCAGTGTTGGTAGATCTATTGCTTCTTAAACTATTTTTGTTCTGCTCTCTTCAACATGTATCTAATGCCATAGAAACGATTGAATTCGATTTGTATGATAAGTAATGCCCCGTCACCATTATCAGAAACAAGGACCGGGCCTCGGACCTAAAGCAGACTTCTACGTTCAGGGCAAACAGTGAAGATTTCAGATCGAAATGTTATTCATAGAGCTGACATGAATCCTTTATTCTAAGAAAGGCACGTTTATTCTACGTAACGTTTCTGTCTGAGCTATCAATGCTGTGCCCCGCTGAAAGCACCTGTTATGTTCTGTCTGGTTCAAAACAGTAGTGTCATGTAGTGGTGTAAAACGAGTCTCACATCTGAACTCTATACAAGTGTGAGGTCAGATATTTACATACAGTTACTGTTAGCTAAAAAATAAATAACATCGTATAAAAATGCGGCGAACGAAATCCCTGATGCAATAAAATAATAAATATGTGAAAATGTAAACAATTTAAAAAGAATGTAAACATTGAATTATCTCTCTAACACTAAAACAATTTAAATTACACTCAGTGCATAGTGCTTGTGAGGAAACAAAAGGTATCTGACATAAATTACACATTATAAATCAAGGAAACTTAAAAAAATACAACTCTGTAAATGTTAACATTTGAAATGGTATTATACAGGAAAAAAGATAACATCTTAATGAGGGATTGATGATGACACATGACTTAGACAAAAGAGATTAACTATGTCACATTTCTTGACAAAACCTCAAACGACAAATTGAGGACCAATGGCGGGGATAGTGAAGGATCACTTTAACATGTAGCAGTTACATCAGCATTGTGGGCTTGCAGACTTCCCTGTACGCGAGGTGAGATCTGCCAATCGAAGGATTTTTTGCAAAACTGTGAATGGGATGTGAGGTTTTGCTGTACATAGTCCTGCCCGAGATGCTTGGTGAAGAGGTCTAGGTAGGTCTCAGTCCATGCCCGTTGGGGCCTGTCCCTTTTCACCAGTTGGTGCTGGGGGGCCTCTGGGGTTGGAGTTCTGTGCAGCCTGAGTGGTCCAGCTCTGTACTGTCACAGTCAGAGTCGTCATAGAGGACCTACATTTGGGAACAGCGGCATAGTTACATTTAGAGGATGGTGATGGTGGTGTCACCGTGTTGTGAGTGGCCTATAAATACCCTTTTAGCAGTGTTACCACTGTTTTTTTAACTGGCCTGGAAATAAGATTTCCTCTAAAGTTTAATGGTCAGGGAATAGAATGATTTTCAGTCACTTTAGTATATTTTTCTCTTCGATGCTTTTCAAATTGGAATTTTGCATACTTATTTTGATATGGCTTGGATTTAAATGTAATCGACCCAAATCAAAATATTTCCCAATATCCTGTTTTATCGATGGGGGCCATAAAATGAGCATGCATTATAACTGGGTTTCCGACACTTTAACTGGGTATATACGCAACATTGTATAACCTCGGTCAGTTGCTATACATAACCGCTCTCATGGTAAGCCAACCTCAACTACTGTTGTCAAGGTAACCATTTGTCATAGCTGTTACAGTATCCCACCTTCATACTTCTTTAGTTGCCACGGAAACCCTGTCATCACCTACCTCATACGTCTGCTCCGTGTGGAGCTGGGACTTGACCTGACGGACGGCTGCCTCCTTCTCAGACAGGCCATCGGCGGGGTCCAGGGAGGGATCGGCGGGAATCTCTGAGCCCTGGGAAAGGAGGTCGTCGCTCTTGTCGTCCAACCGCTCGTCCGTGTTGGTGCTAACCACATCCGGCGTGCCGCTGTGGGAGTGGTCGCTGGTGTTCCCCTCCTCTCCATCTGACACGGACACTGCAGACAGGTTCTCTGAGCTGAAGGTGGACAGGGACTGGCACTTGGTGACGCTCACCGTCCGCCTAGGTTGAGGGCAACAGGACTTCCATGAAATAACAGGCCTCTCAAATCAGTTGTGATGCAAGCTCAGTTCTGACCATGTCATACAGTCACTTCCCGGTCGACTTGGTTCTCACCGTCTCCGTGGTAAGTCTACCTCGCTGTCTACCTCTCCCTCCTCCTCCTCCGAGGACACGCCGCGTCTCTGGAAAGGAGGAAATAAAGAATCATATCGTACTCATTTTATTTTTACTGATTTGGCAAATGGAAAACAGCGCTTCAAGCACAAACGTTCAGGTGTAGTTCTCTGTTCTAAACTTCTTCTGTCTGAGTGTGTTTAGTAGCCCACAGCCGCAGACCTACCTGTTTGCGTGTGACCTGTTTCCGGTAAAGCAGGGCTGCTGGTGTCATGTGTTGGCTTCGAGGTGACCTGACAATCCCCGTCCCCTCCTCCTTATCCTCCCCGTCCTGGGGTATTCTCCCTGGGCCTCCAAGCCCTGACCCCCTCCCCATTGACGCGCCCCTCCCGCAGGGAGAGTCAGGGCTGCTGGAGAATGGAATGGAGGCTGCATCCTCGCTGGGGGTGTCACTACGAGGTGGGGTCTCCGTCTGGTCGTCCGTCCCGACTCCTCCATCTGCCGTCCCCACTCCACCATTTTCACCGACTGTAGGTCGGTAATATCAAGACTAGTATCAGTTTCCTTCTTAAAGACAGAACTATAAATGATCAAAATGACTTTATTGGATAGAGACAGTGGTGAAAGACTGAGGAGATACTTTCTCCTGAGAGCAGCAGGCAGGATTCTAACTCGTCATTGACGGCCATTTGCAACCACACCTGAGGTCCTGTGTGCTTCGTGGCCAGTACCATAAATATCTTGTTTGGTTCCAGGACCAAGTGGGCCATGGACAAATTGAAATTAAACAGTAATGATATTCACTGCACTGCAGCGTAAAATGGCCAATTATGGAATAAGGTGCGTTTTGAAGATATAGACTATGTTTATGCCAAATAGGTCCCTGTACATTAACATTAACAACTCCCATTTGAGAATTTTCCTCACCTCCTACTCCTCCTCCCAGGCCAGCAGAGGCACTTTGGCTCCCTGCTCTCTCCAGGCCAGGTCTCTCCTGTCCCCTACGACGGCCCTCTGCCTCCAGGGTGGTGGAGATGAGGTCGGGGCTGGAGGAGGACATCTTCTTCAGTAGCAGGTCATGCTGAAGTCCTCTCAGGGCCGCGCTGGGGTCTAAGTGCTGCTTGCTGCTGGGAACAGAACACACCTTTATTTATTGGCTACAGCAAAATCGAGAAGACACCAATGAGAGGCTGTGAGGAATCACAGGAAGACAAACTGAGATTGAGACAATATATTTTGAATCAAGTTTTCAATATGAATACCAGGGTGTGGTGGTGGTGGCCAGTGGCATGGCATTTGTCAAGCCCAGTGTGGAGGACAGGGCTGCCTTCAGCCCAGCCAAGTCTCCACTGCTGCCCTTCCCGGCCTTCCTGTAGCGGGGTTTAGCCCGACGCGACCTCCCAGGGGACGTGGAGCCCTTCTGGGGGCAGGAGGGTATAGTCACCTGGGTCATAGACGAGTCCAGCTTTGGTAGAATCACCTCAGACTTAAGAAGGTCTGGCCTACTGAAACACAGTGAGTTAGGACAAATGTTTTTGAGAGAATTAGTCCATGAAGTCAAAGCCTGGTCAAGAGGAATGGATAAAGCTACAGTCTGTCCCTTATCTCCCAGTATGTTTCGAGGCAAACATTATGCAATGAGGGTTCAACTGTACCTAAGTAATGCTGTTACATTTAATCAGTGAACTACAGAATAATCTTTTTGAAAGGTATTTCTGCTTTTGCCATGTGTTCAATTAAAAGTAGCACTGTGTAGAATCATGCCTCATAACAATAACAACAATTCTCCTCATCTTCCCTCACCACAGGAGACAGGAATAGTACTAGCTAGTCCAGGGTGGTTTAGGGTGGGAAGGAAACATAGTACTGTGTATAAAGAGAGTATGAGATTACAAGTCAATGCAAACTGATAGACGGACCAGCAAGGAAATGTAAATGGGGAATCTTAGGCATTCAAATACATTTTGTAGAAAAATATAATTTTAAACATTAACTTTAAACATTAACTGCATATAGGTCGGTCAGATGAACTGTTACAACCAAGTTTTTGTATTATGTTGTTCCTCCCTGCTCAGTTTCACCTTTTGTTGTGAGAGGGCAGTTTCTGAGGTACGTTGCGTTTCTTGATGAGTTTCTCCATTGAGTTGGATGAGCGCTCTTGTCTGGTGCTGTGGTGTTTGATGCATCCTGGGTACTTTTTATCCAAAGACTGCTCCCTCCTGTATAACATGCACTGTTTTATTGTTTGTTTATCTTAGCCACCATAATCATTGAGCAGACAACTCTTATCCAGAGTGAATCACATTTAGCATTTCCATCTTCTCCATTCCTGAGAAACATATTAGTTTGATCCTGTTAACCTATGTGTCCTGTGTGTCTTCAGCAGGGGAAAGTCAGTATTATACACACAGATGGACATTGTGTATAAGTTGGGCTACAACACATTGGATTATTACTTGAGTAGCTCTTTCTCCTTGAGTTCCAGCTGCAGCATGACAGCATTCAGCTCCATGTACAGGTTGTTGGCTCTCTCCAGCTTCCTCTCATAGTGCTCCCTGATGTCCAGGGCATGTCTGAAGGGACAGGGGGAGAGAAATAAGTGACAGATAAGGGGACATGGAGATAATTACAAAGAGAGGGAGGGTAAAGGAAAAGAGAGAAAGCCACCATATAAAACAGGGTTACAGCAAAGTAATGTAGTATTTTGATTGTATTGCGACTATACGAATGTATGTTTCTGATTGTATTATAACTACATGAATGTGTGTTTCTGATTGTATTATAACTACATGAATGTGTGTATCTGATTGTATTATAACTACATGAATGTATGTTTGTGATTGTATTACGATTATGGATTATCTCTCAGGAGGTCATGTTCTCAGAAAGTCACACTCTCAGGAAGTCACGTTCTGTCCACGTTCTGGCTTGTGACTGTGTAATTAGCCATTGGGCTTGAGTTGTGTCATGCTAGTGGCCTCTGTGCTGTGGAATGAATGCCCTGTTCTAGATAGACATGCCCATCTTGTATATATCAGTAAGAACAACCATCTAATGATGAGACGATGTATGGAACATCCGGGAAGACAACTACGCTGTAATTCCAATGAATAACTAAATGTATCGCTCCCTTGACTCTACTGGGTAATCTATTATCGTTCCACTACATGTAACTGAATGACTCTCCCCTGACTCGACCAGATACTCTATTATCTTTCCCCCACTATATGTAAATGATAACATCAGCAAAGCATATATGGTTTATTTACTATAATGGTCCAAAATGACCCCTGACAATAATGGCAGTTGGTAGCAAGAAAATGATCAAAGTCACTTGACCATTCAGCAATAAAAGTCAGCAATACATGCATATACAGCTTGAAAAAAAATTAAGAGACCCCTGCTCCTTTTTCTTTCCTTTCCAATAAAGTTGAAAAGGAAAGTTGAGTGAAGAACAGAAGCGTTCAATTCATAGTGGTCTCTTACTTTCAACCCTTCTGTAGCTCACTCAAACCTTCTTTTCCAACTTTTTGGAAAGGAAAGAAAATGGTGCAGTGGTCTCTTAATTTCTTCCAGAGCTGTATGTATTCATTTATACTTCCAAAATTATTTGGACAGTGACATGTTCAATTGTTTTGGCTCTGGACCTATGCGGTTCAGCTTTATGTTGAGTGTTTTCAATATCAACCACCTGCATATACTGTATCTTCTGCATTAAAACCAATCCTTCCTTCTTCTCTCTCTACCTGAGTTCCTCCTTGCGTCGTATGATCATCTCCTCGTCCAGCCGGTGTATACACGTCCCCTCGGACTTGATTTTCTCAAAGTGCTGCTTCACCTCTTCTCGCCACTCTGCCTGCAGTGCAGAGACAGCCACGGACCAGGAGTCAGTTAAAACACAGGCCGCGGGGTGTGGGCCGGATCAGGTGCGCAGACAGAGCATCTGTGTCAGCCATGACCGTGAGCCCCGTCAATACGTTCTAAAAAGACATCATCCTGCCTGCGTATCCTTCTGACTTGGACCAATCCCTACAGCTGATATCTGCATGTATTGTACAACTACAGAAACACAGAGAGAGATAAGAGAGTGTGTTTGGGGGGGGGGGGAGTGTGTGTGTGTGTCTACGGGGTGTTCGTGTGCCCATCCATCCATCACAGTGTCTGTGTGTGTGTGTGTGTGTTTGGTTATTAAGCTAATGGAGTTCAGCAGCGCTCTTCTGCTTGCAGTCATCCCTCTCATCCTTCATACCTCCATGTCCTTCCCCCTTTCCTCCACCCCATTAAAACAATCGATCGTCTACCAGCTTATACATCTAGCTGCTATCACAGGAAAAATCTGTTCTAAAATGAGGGTGGGGGTGGGTAAAGAAGACAGGCAGATATAGAAGAGGGGGTCAGAACAGAGGTCAAAGGGAAAAGCGGGGAGAATTAGGAGTGGTGGAGAGGAGGAGAGAAGCAGAGGGTAGAGACAGGGGAAGGAGGGAGGGAAATAGGGGGAAGGGGGGATTGACAGGGGGATTTGTGTCACTCGTGGTAAGCTGGTGCCTTGCCAGTGGAAGGCAATGAATTGAGAACAACTGTCTGTCTGTTCAGTGAGGTTGTGTGACTATATGGTGTAAACACAGTACAGACTTATAACACCCAGTACGTACTGTATGCCTTCCCTTTCCGGATAGACAAATTGGTATTGAGTGGAAAAAGTTGCTAGGGGCTATAGTATTGTCAGAAGTCACTGAGCGGCAGGTAGCCAAACGATTTGAGCATCTGACCACTAGCCAGTAACTGAAAGGCTGCTAGATCGAATCCCCACGGTGGAGAAATAAAAATGCCCCTTAGCCCTGACTGCTCCAACAGTGGCCAGTAAAACGCGGCAGCCCCCTGCATCTCTACAATTTGGCAGTTTTGGTATTAAATACAAGTCCTATTGTTTTGGAACTTGTTCGCAACTGGCAACTAAAACGATGTAACCCTGAATTGCAGGATGGCACTTTACTGTTCCCACAGAGATATACTGTTATGTCATTAACTTTAACATATCCACTCTATTTTAGATTTTTGAAAAGCAAAGAAGAAGGTGCAGTGATCTCTTCAGTTTTTCCAATGATGTACAATGTCTTGCAAAATTATTCACCCCCTTGGCTTTGTACCTATTTTGTTGCATTACAGCCTTTAGTTCAATGTTTTTTATTTGAATTGTATGTGATGGATCAGAACACAACAGTCTAAGTTGGTGAAGTGAAATGCGAAAAATGTATATATAAAACAATTTTTTTAAAATAAGAAACTGAAAATTGGCATGTGCATATGTATTCACCCCTTTGTTATGAAGCCCATAAAAAGCTCTGGTGCAACCAATTACCTTCAGAAGTCACATAATTAGTGAAATGATGTCCACCTGTGTACAATCTAAGTGTCACATGATCTGTCAGTACATATACACAACTTTTTTGAAAGGCCACAGAGGCTGCAACACCTAAGCAAGAGGCACCACTAACCAAACACTGCCACGAAGACCAAGGAACTCTCCAAACAAGTAAGGGACAATGTTGTTGAGAAGTACAAGTCAGAATTAGGTTATAAAGAAATATCCAAATCTTTGATGATCCTTAGGAGCACCATCAAATCTATCATAACCAAATGGAAAGAACATGGCACAACAGCAAACCTCCCAAGAGACGGCCGCCCAACAAAACTCACGGACCGGTCAAGGAGGGCATTAATCAGAGAGGCAGCACAGAGACCGAAGATAACCCTGGATGAGCTGCAGAGTTCCACAGCAGAGACTGGAGTATCTGTACATAGGACGACAATAAGCCGTACGCTCCATAGAGTTGGGCTTTATGGCAGAGTGGCCAGAAGAAAGCCATTACTTTCAGCAAAAAACTAAATGGCACGTTTTGAGTTTGCAAAAAGGCATGTGGGAGACTCCCAAAATGTATGGAGGAAGGTGCTCTGGTCTGATGATACTAAAATTGAACTTTTTGGCCATCAAAGAAAACACTATGTCTGGAGAAAACCCAACACAACACATCACCCAAAGAACACCATCCCCACAGTGAAACACGGTGGTGGCAGCATCCTGCTGTGGGGATGTTTTTCAGCAGCTGGGACTGGGAAACTGGTCATAGTTAAGGGAAAGACGGATGGTGCTAAATACAGGGATATTCTTGAGCAAAACCTGTACCACATTGTGTGTGATTTGAGGCTAGGACGGAGGTTCACCTTCCAGCAGGACAATGACCCCAAAAACACTACTAAAGCAACACTTGAGGGGAAACATGTAAATGTGTTGGAATGGCCTTGTCAAAGCCCAGACCTCAATCTAATAGAAAATCTGTGGTCAGACTTAAAGACTGCTGTTCACAAGCACAAACCATCCAACTTGAAGGAGCTGGAGCAGATTTGCAAGGAGGAATAGGCAAAAATCCCAGTGATAAGATGTGGCAAGCTCAGAGCCTTATCCAAAGCGACTTGGAGCTGTGATTAATGCAAAAGCTGGCTCTACAAAGTATTGACTTTAGGGGTTGAATAGTTATGCACATTGACCTTTTCTGTTATTTTGTCCTATTTGTTGTTTGCTTCACAATAAATAAATAAAAACATCTTCAAAGTTGTGGGCATGTTCTGTAAATTTAATGATGCAAAACCTCAAACAATCCATGTTAATTCCAGGTTGTGAGGCAACAAAACATGAAAAATGCCAAGGGGGTGAATACTTTTACAAGGCACTGTATGTATCTCGTGGAACTGGGTTTGGAGAACAGTTCTCAATCATATTTTAGTATTGTTCATATAAAATCTACTCTAATATGTTCTGCTTCACCTGAGACTTGAAGTATGTCTCCTGTGGGGTGGACAGCAGGTCAGCTGAGGCGATGTCCAGATGTAGGAGGATCTGGCGGAACGAAGGCCGATTTCTGGGCTTACAGCTCCTGGGACCAGAACACAACAACATTAAACTTCTCCACCTCTACCTTTAAAAAAAATAGGTGTGGGTGGTGTATTTTCTGTCTTCCACAACCTCCTCATCCCCTCCTCTACCCACTCTATCAATCTCTGCATTTCTGATGATCCTCCAATTTTCTCTGCCCTTCTATCTCTCTATCTCACCAGCACTGTCGCAGCAGTATTTTGAATCCGTCTGGGCAGCTCTCTGGGACGGGAAGGTTCAGGCTGTTGTTGCCGACTCCCCAGATGATGGCTGAGGAGTCCACATCTTTATACGGCACTTCTCCAGTTAGCATTTCCCACAGCACCACACCAAAAGACCTACAGGGAGCGAGAGCAACATCGATAAGCTCTAACTTTTCACAAAAACCACACTGAAATCATAACAGGACCCACAGTTTACTGTTGTTTTTCATTTGTTTGTTTCAACCCTGAAATAACACACATGGATCAGAAGCTGTAAACAGGTTTCTGAGCTGTAAAGGTTACAGTTAATCAGCCTGCCAGTTATTTAACTAGCCAGCCAGCCAGCCAGTCAGTCAGTCAAGTCAGCTAGCCAGCGAGCCAGACAATCTGTCTGGTGCCTGTCTGGTTCCAGTGTGGTGCCAGTGTGCCTGGAGGCCTCAGGGCTAGTGTGTGGCTCCATCCCGGGCGTCGGGGAAAGACTGGGGGATAATGGAGGTTCCTTTCCCATGGGGATAACCTTGGAAATGCTGTTGTTTATGGCAGCTTATATCACCATGACGACTCTGGTAAGGACCAATCACTTCCTTTGTAAGCGAGGGAGCACCAATAATGTTGTGTGGGAGGGAGCTTATTTATGATATTTTTTACAGTCTGCCTCTGGCTGCTTGTTAATTGTTGTTGGTATGAAACAGTATGAACAGACTGTTCACCCTGTAGATTTATAGAATGCAGACTGTTCATCCTGTAGATTCATAAAATGCAGACTGTTCACCCTGTAGATTCATAGAACACAGACTGTTCACCCTGTAGATTCATAGAACACAGACTGTTCACCCTGTAGATTGATAGAATAGAGACTTTTCATCCTGTAGCTCTTTAAAATTCAGACTGTTCACCCTCCCAGGTAGTTCAACAGTACTGTCTGGAGGTCGAATCGGACTCTTAATATGATTTAGCAGTCATTGATGTACAATAGACATTGCCATATAATATGATTCCATGACAGATTTTTATGGCAAAGCCTTGACTGTTCAGTGCCCTGAAAACTGAGCATTCTTTTTGTATACAATATCTTCAACTGAAATGCTTAGATGGATAAATGTTTGATTTATATACTGTATCAGATCATAGACTCAATACCATGGTATAGGTACGTTAAAGATATATTCTGACTTCTGATTTTTTAAATTTTGTCTCTGACTCAATATTTTTTCTACTCTGATTTAATACAGCATATCTATTCAATCTCTTTACTTTTAATAAAAGTGCAATGTTTTATGCTTTCTACACGTAATTTTGTGCCACGCCTAGTTTTTGACTGGTGGCAGATCAGTTGATAAATTCAATCCTTTATTATAATTATTGTATTAGCTGCCTCCTCTAGTGTAGGGCTGGAGAAATGTGAGGATACTTTTGCATAATGCATACTTTCCATACATGACATGGTAATTGCATCTGGAACTTATTTTACCTAATGTATTATAACCATGATGTCTACTTCATACATCTTTCAGGAGAAAGTCTTTCTTTAGTCAATAAATAAGAGTATAGCCATATTTTTTTTAATGTCATTTCTGCCCTTTCTGGCGGATTTTATTGGAATTCTAATCAACTGACTATTATATGATCCAGAGTAGGAAAGTACTCTGGTGCTTTTACATCGCCAGTCCTGTCTGATTCTTTGAAAGAACAAGGAGTACTTGCTGAAATTACTTCACCGGTTTTCATTGTCTAATAAAATAGAATTCAATTATTTAAAAAAATTAACACATTTTCTGAGCCAACTGTCAAAATATGTTCAATCCAGATTATTTATTACCAGAAAATATGAAGTTTGACCACTGAACCCTCTTCGCTTCTATAGCACAATTTTTGCAGTGTACTGTACTTTTTCTTGTTATTCAGTTTAATGGGGAGGGGTAAAATGTGTGAAAATGAGATTATCCCATTAGAACAGAAAAAATGCAGTGGGCTCTAGGCTCTGGGCCTGACCACAGGCTTTAGAGAGATTTCAACCTCTCCACAGCACCCGAGCATCTGGCAAATCAATTATTGAATTAACCAGCATTCCTCTCTCAGGAGAAAGAAAGAAAAGAACTGAAACAGAAACCGAAAATACAAGAGGGTGGGGTCTTGCCACTCTGGATTGTCTGGTGAATTACTCAAAGGATTTGTAAAGATGTGTTGCTATCAAAAGAAACAATGCAATACAGTAGGGGTGGGCAAGCTAATGCCTACGGGATGAATCTGGCCTGCTATGAAAATTCCATCCAGCCCGCAGTAGGAAAGAAAATAGTTTTGAAAGGAACTAAAAATACACACCACCCAATTCATATACATATACATACTATAATGGACGAACCGTGTAAATGTTTTAATTATTGCCCTTTTCTGGCATGCAAATCATTTATGATGAACTAATTACAAGACAAATGTGGCCCTCCATTTAATTTCAAAATTCTGATGTGGCCCCCAAGCCAAAATGTTTGCCCTCCCCTCCAATAAGGCATGAATGAATATCTCAGAATGTGGCCAGTATTAAAGTGTTTTCTCATACCAGATGTCCACTTTCTCTGAGACAGGTTCATTCCTGATAACTTCTGGGGCCATCCAGGCCACAGTGCCGGCGAATGACATCTTGGTGCTCTTATCACTCATCTCTTTTGATGTGCCGAAGTCTGAGATCTTGACCGCATCGTCATACGTGATCAACATGCTGAGGGTGAATAGGTAGAGTCAAGAAAATGTACAACAGCTATGTATCCTGACAGTGTCCCATGGCCTAGGGTGGTCCAGAGGTCTAAACAGCATATATACAGATGCAGCATGGATTTGAAACCTGCCAACTGTTTTTCCAGGAAAGACTCTAGTCTATCTTCCCCACTATCCTGTCAGAAAAGATGCCTTTGTCTGGTACTATGAGACTACGTCTTGAACACCCTCACCCTTATGTTTGTGTAATACAGTGAATGACAGTTCACAAAAAGATTTTTCTTAAATTTACTGATGTTTTAATGTTTTGTCATTTAGCAAACATTATTTTTGCCAGGGTGAGTTATAGCTACAGTTATAGTTACGTTTCTTGCTCCTATCGGCACAGGGTCTCAAACCAGCAAGCATTAAGTGGCCCAACACTCCAGCTACATGGCTACCTGCTGCTAGATCTACAATTATGTATAAATATAGTTTTAGTAACTTACTTGGGTGACTTCAGATCCCTGTGGATGATCTTGTGGAGGTGGAGGTAGTTCATGCCCCCAGCGATGCCCATGGCCCAATCGATTAGCAGGGAGGGGGTGATCTTTCTTCCTGCCCTCAGCACCTCATACAGCTGGCCCTGGGCGCAGTACTCCATAAGGATACAGTAGCACGGAGCCTGGGTGCAGATACCCCTGGGTTTGGCAAGAGGGAACAATGGGGCGAATATGAGAGGGTGAATAAAAACAACAACATAGCGCTTCATGATGATGTGGGTGCATGGAGCGTAGTGCATGCAGATAGCCCGAGAGGTAAGAGAGAGAGACGAGCAGGGACATGACTCAACATTAATATCTATTTTTATAAACCTAGTGCGGGCTGACCATTTCTGGCAAAAGACAGATAGGCTAGTCCATTTTAAGGATGGTGATTTAGCAGAGGCTCAATTTCAGCAGAGGAATTACTTACTTGGAATGACTTAAAGCACATATGTCAAACACAAGGCTAAACTAGGCCTGCACAATCATTAAATATTAGCTAGATAGTTAACAAGCAACTAGTCAGACAGAAAATGGCAAAAATATGGAAAGTTAACAATGAAGGAATGGCATTTCATGACAGGTGGGAGTTAGAATACTTATAAGTGGACCAAAGGAAAAAAACAACTGTCAGGTTTGTCAAAAGACTCTGGCTGTAATTAAAGAATTTGCAAATGTCAATTGTAGCAGAAATACAGTGGCCGATGATGTGTATCAGTTTGCTATCGATCAAGGGCAGCTCATTGAAAAAGAGAAGTCCTCTGCAGCTTACTTGTTGTTGATGAGAGTACTGATGCTACAGGCACACCTCAATTGTCAATTTTCATTCACTGAGTGAATTCCAACGTATCCGTTACAGAAGAGCTCTTGGGCGTTAAATCAATGCATGGCACAAGTTGAACAATGTGTAAATGAGATGAAGCTGGGATAAACTTACTGGACTGACATTGGATGGGGCATTTGCCACGTGCAGTGAGAGAAACGGATTGGTGCGGAGGACCATATAGAAGACACGGGAGAAGAAACCTGGCAAGCTGACAACACGCCACTACATCATACATCAGGAAGGGTTTTCTGCTAAACTATTGATGATGTTACATGTAATGAACATGGTAACGTTAAAGTAGTTCTTCATCTGGGGTTTGAACCACCATCCGTTCCAATCATTTCCAGATACGGTGAATTCTGATTATCAAAACTAGTTAGCTAAGTTAGGCAGCTATTTGCTTAACTCTCCGTTTTCTGCACTCTCAAATACCTTTTCAGTTCCACAGCTGAACTTAGTGTTTGTGGCCATAACAAAATCCAGAGGCAACATTAATTCAGTAAATATATTCCATCTTCCCTTGAATTAGTTGACTTTTATCCACTTGCTAACCGGCTAAGAAGAATATATTGCGTCATTCAGACAGAATGGGCCCCACCACATTACTTCCGCTTTGATTGAGGAATGTAAACAACAAACACATGTGAAGGATTGCATGTTATAAAAATGACTTAAAACTGTATACTTTTTTAAATGTCATAGTATAACTACAAATAAAAATATATATATATTGGAATTTTAAAAGCATTTAGAAAAATAACATTCAAATCTATTTACTTCAACCAAAACAATACATTTACGTAAAAAAATGGGAGTTCATTGAATACACACACAATTTTCAAATACAGAATACATTTCGGGTATTCCAATATTCGACTATGGGTGCCCATCTCTACAGGCTATCTCAGCACGCTAAATCTACAACTGCCGGGATACAATCATTGGATTGCTGATATGTATGATTAAAATCCTTCCAAACAAAAAATTGTGCTTGTGGGACAATGAAAGTCAACAAGACAACTTGGGACACTTCCATCCAGCCAAACAATGTTAAACAAGCTCACCAGCACAGTTTTCTCAAATGGACATTTTGCATTTGGGAAAGTATACTTTGCACAGACTTTAGAAGAAGACATGAAGACTTACAGGCAACTTTGAGGCAGCTTTTCAGTAATCAGTTCACAATTGGTGTGGTATGCACACCAATGGACTTTCAGATGGAACTGATAGAACCGTAATGTAACAGCGCACTGAAGTCCAATTTGATTCGGCTGGGACTGGCCAATATTCCGATTTTGTCAGAGAAAAAAGGCCACAGCCCGCCTGCAGGTGGCGGTATGCTGCGCATATTTGGCAGCGCATATCTGTGGACTATTCACCATCATTACGATACACAGAACGTCTCACAGATTACAGTTTACAGACAAACACCACTCAATTCTCCTGAATTCACACCGAAATTGTTAATCTAATAAAAGAAGCAAAGTGTCAAGTAGGAGCAAATTCTGCAGTGCTGTTTGGGTCTTTGGGTGTGAAGATGTACAAGTTAAATAACAACAGTTTGCATTAAAGTGCTTATTGGTCAATAACCTTATCTGAGGTGTCAAATAGTATTATTTAATATGTTCAAACTCACAGCCCTTGCATTGCTATGATTATGGGTAAGTGTTAGGTCTAAAACAATGTAAAGGATTAAAGGACAGGATAAGATTCTCACTTGAAAGTGATAATATTGGGGTGTTTGAGCTTCCTCAGGTGTCTGATGTCCGTCTCCTTGATGTCACGGACCTTCTTCACAGCTACTTCCTGTCCATGGAGCTTCCCCAGGAAGACTGCCCCCTGAGCACCACTGCCAACCCACTGTAGCTCTGAGATGTCCTCAAATGGAACCTCCCACAACTCTGGAGGTGAGACAGTAGAGGGCAGAGGAGTGGAGTGGGAGAGAAGATGAGGAGAGGGGGAGACAGAGTAAAAAAAGAAATAGGTCAGTTATATCATATTATCAAAAAAGCGGTGTTGCAATAAAAAGACATATCGTGCAATACTTATTTGGAAGAGACTGCTTCGGGAATGGCACTAACTGAAAACCAATATTTCCAATACTACTAATTGACAGACATCTTCCTTTACCAACAGAGTTCCAGGTAAATGCACGCAAAAGACAACTAAAACAACATCATAGAATATAGCCATGATTCAGATGGAAACCATTTGTCCGTCATTTATAGACTCTGAAATAAACGAATCCATCAAGGTGGATCATTTATCATTCATGGCATCCTGGCTAATTTGATTGATGTATCTGAAAATTCTACTGGTGAAAAGAGGGAGCAGCAGTGAGTTCAGCATCCTGTATTCACCGTCTGTCTGTTTCCCCTCCCCGGGCACACGCTCCCCGACCCCCATCACCCCCTTCCCTGGGGAAACCTCTCCCCCACCCCCCCGATCTGCTATCCTTCCAAATTAGCCCCTAAACCCCCCTTTTCTCCTCAACACTCCCCTTGTCGCACCCATTTCTTGCTACCCTTTTACAACACCCACCCAAATAATCTCTCCTCCTGTTTCCCCTCTCTCTTCCCCCTGCAGAGCACAGGAGTCGTGTTACAGCGTTTTCACCACAATGGCTCTGAGTAGGATTTAGAGTGAGAAGAGTATTAACCAGAAGATTACGGTTTTCTGTCTGTCTGACAGTGTGTGTGTGTGTGTGTGTGTGTGTGTGTGTGTGTGTGTGTGAGGGATTTGAACGTAGACTCATCTCCCAGGTGAAATGATTCGATTTTAATATTTGTGAATACACCTCCCCAAAAAGACACACACTACAGGTGTAACAGACACACTGGGGGTAGTAAAAAATATTACAACCGAATCATTTCACCTGGGAGATGAGTCTACATTCATATCCCTCACATTTATTTTTTAATTGAAAGCCAATTTGAGAGGTCCAATACTACAGCCATATGTTTATTCTTATACCATATGTTTCCGATGTTCTACAGTGTTCTGATGTTCTACAGTGTTGTGACATTCTTCTGTGATCTGATGTTCTAAAGTGTTCCGATGTTCTACAGTGTTCTGATGTTCTACAGTGTTGTGACTTTCTTCAGTGATTTGATGCTCTATGGTGTTCTGATGTTCTACAGTGTTGTGACATTCTTCATTGATCTGATGCTCTATGGTGTTCCGTTGTTCTTCGATATTCTACAATGTTACATCTTGTCCAAACAGGCCAGCCTGAGATGCCTTGTCACAAAAGGTCTTTAAAATGGTCACATAACTTTACCTCTTCTTAGAGGGATTCAGAGGGGGAACATTCTGTACAGTACAAGCAACAAATTACGATGGAAATGCTCGAGAGTTTAGGAAATAATAGGAATACATGACAGAAATGGCGGAAATGTAGGAGACAGAGGCAAAGAGATGTAGAAGGAGAGAGATGTAAGAGAGGGGACCAGAGCAAAGAGGGACTGAGCGATAGTTGGAGGGAGAGAGGCAGAGAGGGTGGAGAGAGTTACGGAGAGATTGAGGGATTGAAAGCTCGATGGAGAGAGAGCATAGGACTACACCATAAAAAGCTTCAGAGGGCATTTTTTTAATTTCCTTATTCATCCATCCCTCCCCCCACAAGCTCTACCTATCTGTGTTTGTGCACTCACGACTGTGTGCATGTTCATGCAGTGTGTGAGTGAATGTGCACGTGGGTGCGTGTACGTGAAATGCAGGCAGGCAGGGATGAAGGCCTGTTTTTGTCTGCAGCTTGGATGCTACAATAGCTTTGGTCTCCCCTGGGACCCTCTCCACCAAATCTAACTCATACATTATTCAATACCACACACTGACCCGACACCTTTCATCTCTGTCAACACACACAGCAGCATCAAACACCAGCTCCCGATCACAAGCACACGCTCACATAGACACAGACGCGCCGTTACACACATATGCACATACACATGCAGGGACCCACACACAGATGAGCTTGCATGCAGACGCACAGAAAATCACACAAACACCGAAATACTCTTGCTGCCAGGTTTATGCCTTCATCTCTCTTTCTCTCTCGGAATAATAATGCAAAGTTAGTTTGAACAGTCTACAAATAAATGGAATGAAAAATGGCTGAAACCAAAACATATAACTTGTAGCAAGATCAGAAATGAGCAGTAATGATCCAGATCCCTATGGAACCTAGTCATCTAACAGAAACCAAAGGTTTTCATCTGCAGAGCTGAGAAACCTGATTTTCCTCTGGAAAGTGATGTAAGTATGTAAGTTCAATACAGTACAGGATAAAGTGTGAATATAAAGAGTCTGCCAGTTGGAGGAGGTCAGGAGTGAACGGCACTTTTTATTTTGTTTTACATTTTAATATATAAGATGATCTTAAAGTAGCTACATTTTGATAAAATTCAACAGCAGAATTCAGAATAATTCTAGACAAAAGATGAAGACAAACGAATGGGTCTTCAAAAGTGTTCCTAACTGACAGTGTTATGATGTCTTAGGGATGTTAGGGAACTACATGATATATAACTGTAACTGCAGATTTATGTTTTATTTTTAATTTGTTTTGTGTGTAAAGTCCACAAACAATTATTGCCACCCTTGATAATGATGAGCAAAAAAGGCAAAATAAAAATAACAACACAGGCAGAACTATATTGCAATTGGAATATGTTGTACTATTGGTAATCAAGGGAAATGAAGCATCATAACACCTTAACCGTATCCCCCCTAAAAAAGTAGTTTAACTTGTTATGAATATGTTTGAACACTCCCCTTCCTAGGATAACAACACTATAGAGTTTCCTACTATAACTTTACTATAACTTTTGGTATGAAATTGGAAAACACATTGAAACTGATCTTATTCCATCACTCCATACAGAATTTTTGGAGGTCCTTGAGATCATTCAGTTAGTACTTGTGTACGTCCTCAGGTTTTCAA
Organism: Esox niger; assembly: GCA_016801105.1. Classification (NCBI taxonomy): domain Eukaryota; kingdom Metazoa; phylum Chordata; class Actinopteri; order Esociformes; family Esocidae; genus Esox; species Esox niger. The sequence continues at coordinate 59,025 of JACXGJ010000288.1, forward strand.
TAGAATCTGGAGACTGAGATGGCCATTGCTAATTTTAGAGGTTCGTTAAATTAACTATTCTTATTTGATTTTGATGCGTGAGGCCTTGACTTGCAATAAGACGTACTTCCTAACATCAGACTCCTTCCTGGCAGAGACTCTGCTCGGTAAGGCTTATAATGCAATTCACTTTAACAAGGCCCCAGGACCAGTGGAGCTCCATAACAAAGATCTACCACTATGTTTTACAGTCAGTATGGCATTCTTTTCTGCTCATGCATGTATCATTTCGACAACAAACATGAATGAAAAGATCTATTTCCATAGACCTAATTGGCACTGTGACTGGAACTGGCACTTTGGTCAGATTACGTGAAAATAGGGCTCTTTGGCCACACACCCACAGTGATTTTGGCATCACAATTCATCAGCAGAGATGAAAAACGATTGTAAAATATATTTCTAGATCTTTAATGTCATGAGGTTGTTTGATTTCTGTAAAATATATTTCTAGATCTTTAATATCATGGGGTTGTTTGATTTCCACTGGTCCAGTGGCTCTTGTGAAAGTCAAGGCCTTATGAACTTATGATCTCATCCACTGGATCGGAAGATCCCATCCAATGTGTTCTACATAACAAATTATAGCAAAAGGCTCAGTATGAAGGTGCCTAAAGCACAAAAATATACGTCAGTAATAATATTTATACTTTTTATTACGGACATTTTTTATTTGGGCTGTTTCCCTTGAATCATTAATGAAGTGGAAAATTACAGTATTATGGCATTACCTGCTTGGTTTACATTACATAGGATTTTCCGCTAATCTATATCAACGGTGTGAATATTTACGTACATGGCAGTTTAATTTGTATTGTTGGTTCCTGCTAGGGTTAGTTGATCAGGAAAAACTGCAGGAATCCATTTTCCTACCTTCCAAGTTGTGCTTGTGTTCAGTGGAGTAGGCCTTGCCGATCATGGTCCAGACCGGCTTGAGACACCCAAACAGACCCTCCAGAAACCCTCCGCTGCCTCCCGACAGCAGCCTCACATCATCCCCCTGGTTCCGGACTGCCCCTCCCTCTGCATCCTGGCCCTCTCCCTCTGTCCTCCCCCCTCCTTCCCCATTCTCATGTAGCTTCAACACGCTGTTGGCAAAGTGCTCCTGCTGCTCCTCGCTGGGTGTGGGGCTGTGGCCACCGCAGGTGTGTCCTCCGTTATGGCCGCCACCCCCCCCGCCCCCAGGCTCCAGAGCCCCCCCGGTGTCCATGGATAGTACATTCCGGAGGACACACTGGGTTGGGGTCAAGTCCATCTCAGGTGTGCAGGCGGGGGTATCTTCAAGACGGCCCCGGAAAGTAGGGTTGTGCTCTGAGAGAGGGGTGTTGAACCCTGAGAGGGAAGGGGATGGGGCGCGGGTCTCTGTGATGCAGGCCATCAGGAGTTGTGGTCATAGAAACCTGAGGAACCCCTGGGACTGTTCTGTCTGGCTGACTGTTGGTCCGGGCACGGGAAAGGAAGGCCGGCCTGTAAGAAGAGGAAGGATAGTCATTATTACATCCAACTACGGTTTACATTCTGTCGATAGCAACCTTGAAACAACATATATTTTACATAGGCTACATGTAACAGAGGCACTTAAGACAGAGTCCTAAATGGGATTTTGGTTACCATGTCAACACCTGTTCCTGATATGGCCAGTCTCCAATAAGATGTAGACGTGATGGTAATAATAACACATATACACAGACTCATCGACAATAACTGAAGAATAAAGATTGTCCTTTCATTTTGGGTGCAGTTTCATAACTCAAAATCTATTCCTACAGGTATATACCAGATTCAGACTGGTCAGGTCTTTGAAAGGACATTTTCACTTTCATTCGGAAAATAATATTATTATTGAAGTATGTAGTCATAGTTCAGTTACAGATTATGTTTGCTGTCACAGTATGAAGAAACATTGAGTGAATTGTACACATCTTAAGACTGTGCATGGTTTCTTTGTTGTCTCTCATATGCGTCCCAGGAAGATAAGGGAGATATGTGTGTTAATAGATCAGTGCTACGTTAATAGGACAGCGGATCGTGTGTTGCTGTTAGTAATGAGGGACACAAGCGAGTAGCTGCTCTACAAAGCTTGTGGGTCCCCAAGGACAGACACCCCCTACAACAGCCCACAGAGAATAGGAACACATTTTCCTCTTAAAACTGACTTCTAGGCTACAGTATTACTAATGATGTATACACACTAAACTTCATGACAACATTCCTTTGGTAGCCATTTAACAAAATTATCATAGCCAGATCTTGATACCAAATCAAACCTGATAACTTGTAAACACATTTGATCTATTTCCATTCTCTCTGTTCTGACAGACCATAAGAGAGAGCTTTGTGATGCAAAGGTGAGTGTCTAATATAATTGGCCTTCTCACTCCACTTTCCTAAAGGCTTGATGGCTTCATTATGTGGACACAAGCTGCATGCGTACTACCAAACAGGAAAAACCTTGGTCCAAGCTAACTTCAGGACCATGGATAGCACACATTGTACCAAAATTCTTTCCAGTTGGCTGCAAAGTCACAAGAAGTTGTACTCATTCTTTTGGTATATATATATATATATATATATATATATATATATATATATATAAGGTTATTACAAACCAACAAAATGAGCTCCATCCTGCACGCAGAACCCCAAAAACATCTGAGTCAGGAACACAATCACTAAATATTCCTGGCAGAAACACAAAAAACAAATTCCAAGCACTAGCTAAATGTCAGTCCTATGAATTATTTATAGACCAAACCATGTTCCTTATCTAATACGCTCCGTTTTAAACTGAACAGATCAAAGTCAGAGTCTCACTACAGACAACCAAAAGCCACATTCTCCATGCGTTATATTCAGATTTGTTGAAGTAGTGGAAGGAAGCCTGTCCATTGTCTGTCATCCGTTACATCTTAGATTAACGATTAAATAATTTCGTACCACAGATTTGACTCTTAATGACCCTGTCCGCTTGAGTAACAGCGGCAGCAGCTGCTAGTGGAAATGCAGTTCAGTATTGGCCGGGCGGTTTAGTGTTAACGACCTCCTTAAAAGCACGAATTGGCTTTACTCGTTCTACCCGTCCCTTGCGCCAAATGCACCATCAACATAGCTTGTGCGTAGTCTATGCGATATAGCAGATGCATCGCTTTACGCAATAACATTGACAACTGGATTATTAACATTACAATGTGACTTTGCAACCTCCCTATAGGCTCCACATTCCCTGTGCGTAAATTGCTGTAACCAAAAGCATGTTATGCATTTGTTTAACATAACGTAGCCTACCTACCTTCAGCAAATACAGCAAGCTCAAGTCTGAAACTGCATTGTTGTTAATTGTATATTTTGGCTGCTATTGTCTTAATTTGATTGCGACGCAGCAGTTTTAAACAGTGATCATCGTGCTTTTCTCGATTTGTTTATATAATCAGTGTCACTGCGCGAGACTCCGCTCAGCACCCACTATTCTTCCGCAAAGATTATTCTAGAATTGACTCTTAAGCGATGGTCTTATGATTTCTATTTAGGCTGAACGATATTTCTGTGCCGGTCCCAATGGTGATGCGATAATAGTTCCTTATTTCTTTCCGCCCCTGATGTGAAGAGATGTTGTGTTTGCCGAAGCTGTCCTTCTCCCAAAGCCCTTGTCCGTTTTATATTGTGTCTTTCTCACCTACCGTAACTAAGCGAAGGAGGAGAGAGGAGTGGGGCGTGTGTCTAGTAGTGACGAAGAGATGTGCTGAGGGGGCGGGATGAAGCCTAGCGGCTAGCCTGAAGCTCTAGCTCTGATCCGGGGCGTTACGTATGGCTCGCTGATGCTTGCGAACTTCATAACACCCAGGACCAGAGCTACATGAATCCGTGCTATGCTGCATTGGTTATGTGATGCTCTCCTCCAATGAGGAGTGATGTCGTGCTGTGACGAGCGACCGGAGTTGAACAACCAACAGCAGGTAACGGGATGGCTGGATTACTGTGCGTTCTGTTTTGTGGCCGGCTATCGTAGATCAGCCGGTGTGAGGTTATGAAAATGATGTCATCCGCAAATCATGCAGCTTTAGGTCGGCCAGGCCGCAGGCGGGCTAAATCTCTTCCAACCCTATTAATTAACTCTTCGGCTATCCACTCTCTACAGGCCTTGATGTTAATCGGTGTATAATCTCAAAGATCCCGTCTGCCGCAGATGCAAATCGAGGGAATGTTTTTGGTGAGCTCATTGTCGTGACCCAATTCTATGATAGAAAAGTTAATAGCTGTGGTATGGTCAATTTAATTCAATTTAATTTAGACATACGTGTTAGTGCAGTGGACACAATGACTCATTTACCCGATATTTTTAAACAGAATGGATAAATTTGGGTACAATCAGTGGAATTCCACAACAAATTAGCAATTATAGATCCACCCTGCAATTCGAAGACCTACATCTGTCTGAAAATCTGTAATGACATCAGCATTATTTGATTTTGTCATAAAAGTTAGGCCAATAGTGACATCCACTTTTATTGACATAACTGCGTCAACAGTAGCCTAAGGTTCAACAAAGGAGAGTTTTTGAGCTGAGAGAGAACCAAGCCAGACTTCAACACTCGTTCACGTTCGTGTTCACTCATCATACTTAGGTGCTGTGTTGAATTAAACAGTGGCTGACATAGAAAGGGACTATCTCAATATTCTGCTGTAATGATCCCACGTATGAGCTCTCTCCTTGTCTTTACAAATTGTTTTGTCTGTGACCCTTATTGAGTGCCAAAACCCCTAAATCCCGGATTAAGCCCACATACTGGCTTAAACCTTCCCAGCGATGACATCATTCTCTAGAGCAGCTAAGGGAAACCCCATTCAAGAGAACACACGAGCGTGTCAGAATCCTAAATATGTGTACAAGCTTAGCAATGGGACTGGACCACTGCAACAGAAAGATGTGCTTGAATTGACCATCAAACTCATTTATTGTCATATTTCAGTGGTATTCATCTGAGGAATACTACTCAGGTGGCACAGTTTTCTAAGGTGATGTTGTGTAGCACCAAGATGACCACCAGCATCAAGGTTGAAGCCTTCACAATGCTGTTAGCTGACAACTGGTTGGGATGCCCCATGGGCAATGCAGATTGCTGTAGTGGGAGAGTAGATATGTTGCGCCCTAGTTACACCCTCTGTTTGTTAATACAGCTGGGAATGCAGATATCCATGCGAGCACTGCACTCGTATGGGTTCTAGTAAACTTTAACAACAATGCTAGATAGTCAGCTATCAACAGATAGCAAACACAAAGTGCCTGGAAGCTACATGTAACAACATTATACTGGTCAGTTGTAATGGTCATATTTGAATGAAGTTATGACTTTTATAACTTTGGTTCCACCCACTTCATGCTCCCACATCGTGCCTGAATCACCCAATGGTCCCTTAGCCCGCCATGCTTCCCTTAATTGATATGAAAAGGGCTACATTGTTTCACTGCCCCCTAACAGAAGCAGTTAAGATGACCTGTAATGGTGGTTTCACAGCTTGAAAAGCTGTGATTGACAGACGCATCAACGTGCCCTCAAACGTGTTGCCTTGCGGTTTTCCGGGTTGGACGAGCAGTGTGGAAAAACGTACAGTAATGGCATACAATAAATTCCTAGGTGGAAATGTTGACATTGGCTTTAACTCTTCCAAAACTATTGGGAGTTGTTGCCACGGCTGAAAAAAGGGTACTATGAAATGTTGCTTAGTTGCTCCTATTTATATGCTGTTGCAATGAACTGTATCACTGCTAAGACATTGACCACACTCACTAATGGGGATAATGTGGCTGAGACTGACTTGAAGTATCAGGGCAGCAGGTAACTAGGTTCACTGAGATCTCAAGAGTTGCTTATTTTCATCTTCTAAATATTGCAAAAATCAGATATTTTCTATCAAAAACTGATGCAGAAAAACTAATCTATGCTTTTTTTACTTCAAGATTAGATTACTGCAATGCTCTTTTTTCCGGTTACCCTGATAAATCCACAAATTAACTTAAATTAGTGCTGCACACTAATTTTGTGCTGCTAGAATCCTAACTAGAACAAAAAAATTGAGCACATTATTTCAGTACAAGCCTCTTTACACTGACTGCCTGTTAGGGTTAGGGCTGATTTAGTTTTTATTGTTCACCTATAAATCAATACATGGACTTGCTCCTATTTATCTCGCTGAAAAGATCCTGCCATACATACCTGCACGTAACCCTAGATCACAAGATGCAGGCCTTTTTATTATGCCTAAAATTTCTGAACAAACAGCCTAAGGCAGGGCCTTCTCTCATAGATCTCCACTACTGTGGAGTTAGAAATGCAGACTCAGTGTAAACTTCAAGTGTCTACTAAAGACTCATGGTCTATGATTAAGTGTAGTTTGGCCCAGGGGTGTGAAGGTGACCAGAAAGGCCTGATACTGTCCACCCTTGCTGTCTTGCCAGGTGGGCTCTCATTGCCACTGGGATGCCCTCCCTCCAATGCCATCCGGGGGCAGAGTCACTGGCTTGTTTTTTTCTCTCTGTTGCGCACTTGTGCAATTGGGCTGTGCTCTGCTGGCAATACTCGGCCCTCATTCAGGATGATTGGGGTTGGTGGGTGTCCCTTTGGTTAATGCTTGGCAATGTGGGTGGATTGATGTCTGGGGCCCAACAGACAGGAAAAACTGTATTTTATTTTTAAAAAGTATTTTATTTATGTCATGTTTCTGGTTGAAGGACACGGGCGCAGAGACGGAGTTGCGGTTGTAATCCATAGTTTAATTAAGAAAGGAAACAAACAAACTTAATGCAGCCCAAAGGACAGTGCTGCATAGCCTTCGGCTGACAACCCACAATAATCCACACTACTGTGGGCAAACACTCAACATAAATAGGTTCCCCAATTGGAGGCAACAACCAACACCTGCCTCCAATTGGAGAGACCCAAGAACATAGAGGTGCCTAGAGGCACCTCTTATGGCCATGTCCTGACTATGGCCCCAGCCAGCGCGAAGATGGCTAGGGGCATAGTCAGGACGTGACAATTTAAGGACCATGATCATATGAAGCCATTTATTATCACATATTACTTTGGCTCCTTTTTAAATCATAATGATAAATCATTACATCATAATGACAGAAATCACCCAAACAGCCCTGATCAAACGTTTACATGCCATGCAAGGTGGTGGCTCACAAATGTTTTGGGGGTGTGTGAGCACAGGGAATCTTGTGAAAATTGATGGCAAGATGAATGTAGCATGTTATCAGAAAATACTGACCGACAATTTGCATTCTTCTGCACAAAAGCTGCGCATAGGATGCTCTTGGACTTTTCAGCACGACAATGATCCTAGACACAAGGCCAAGTTGGCCCTCCAGAAAAAGGTAAAGGTTCTGGAGTGGCCATCCCTGTCCCCTGACCTAAATATCTGTCACGTCCCAGCCTCCGTGAGCGCGCTGCAGAGGGCGCCTGCGCTCCTGAGGTCCAGTACGCACCGGTCCTCACACCTGTAATCAATCACCACTCACGCACCTGTCTCCACTTACCTCATCACCACGCAATACAAGTACAACTCCCTGTCACTTCTCCCCTGCCAGATCAATGGTTCATGTTTACATGCCACATCTCGCGGTTTCCAGGCTGTCGTCCTGCCTTCCCGTGTTCCGACCGATCGCCCATTTACCGACCATCTGCCCGTCACCGACTACTCTGCCTGCTACTTGTCTGTGCCTTCGCCGCCGGTACTTTGCCCATTGGTCTTCGAAATTTTGCCAAGACTAAAGGGCAGTTTTACCACCTGCAAGAATTCGGTGCATCATAGACAACTATTATAAAAACTGCATGCTATCATAGATGCTAAAGGGGGCCTTACACAGTATTAAGAACTAAGGGTATGCAGACTTTTGAACAGGGGTCAGTTCATTTTTTTCTTTGTTGGCATATTTTGTTTTATGATTGTGCCATTCTGTTATGACCTAAAGTTGAATGTGGAACCCATAAGAAATACAAGACATGTTTTGCCTGCACACTCATGTTTTCTTTACAAATGGTACATATATTACCAATTCTCCAAAGATATGCAAACTTTTGATGTACATTGATTGATAGTATGCATTCTAGTGATTGGGAGGTCTGTGTTTTGTATCTGTTTTTTCTAATCAAATGGGAACCATACTTTGAGGTAATACGTTAATATAGAGCTAGTGTTATTCTGGGAATCTTTTATCTTTATGGGGGTCATTCCCCTGCCCTACATACCAAGACGAAACATCAGTTTATGATAGCCATTTTAACTTCTGTTCCTGTCTTCATGCCTATGGAATTGGCATCTCCTAATTTCCTTGTCTTAATATAAGGAGAAATGTAAATCTATACTAGTTAGAGAAACCTGCTTATCAACCATTGCGAGTGTAAAACAAAGTCACTTAGACATCTGAAATCATCAGTGTCCATGTAAAAGTTTCCAAAATAATCAGTAATCAAAAGCTTTGGGTTTTGTGATATATTGCTAACATCCCCACTTGCGCCTTACTGCCAACATAGACCATGTCTCTCAGCAAATCATAATTTTTTCAAAGTATAAAAAATATAACTGCTTCCCCCTACAATCTCTCTCTGAGTAATGTATTTTAATGCTGTAGTCTTCCCCTTGTCTATTTTCAGAACGCTCTGACATTTCCATCTTTAATTTATTGCTTCTTGCCTCACTAGGTTCCAGCTACAAGTAAATACTGCACATGGAAATCCTAAACCACTGACTCTGCAGTGCTTCTTGTGTCCATAAATCCACTTGTCTACATTACTGACTCGGCTCTTTGCCTTTCTTACAGCTAGGAGATTCCAGGACAGTACTGTATTCCTCCACCCACTTTCTGCAGGACATCCAACATTTGGCTGATGTAATACTGAAATTGACATTAGCTGCTTGCCAATGTGTAAGAGTTGACTTGAAACCACACTTTTGTGATGAGGTTGCTCTGTCTGAGGCTTGTGAACCCTAAGTAAATCAACTTAAATCAACATTTTATATCACCATGCCTCACATAATATTTACTACATTGTGCCCTCAAAAGTATTAATTCCCCTTGGACTTGTCCAAATTTTATTGGACTTTTAATGGACTTAATCCGTTTTTTTTAAACTGATCACCTCAAAAACATTTCATAATATCAAAGTGAAAAAAATTGTTCAAAATGTATTACAAATATAAAGCACAAAATATCTGACTGCCAAACTATTCACCCCATTTGCCATGACACACCTTAGTGACCTCTGATACAACTAATTGTTGTAAGAAATCATTAAAGATGAAAAAACTGAGTATCTGATAGGTGAAAAGAGCATAAGTCAGAGACCAACAAGATCTCTATGACGAACTGGAAGACACTCTGCATAGTGCAGCATGTAAAGAGGCTACAAAACTAAAATTCTATGATCATAAGGTCTCAAGGAAAGTAATACAAAAGCAATAATTAAAGCTACTAACACCTGCGGTGAGGCACTGAACCTCTAAACACACAACAAAAGGGCAATCAGCGAGAATGAAAAAGGGAAACTGAGGGGTACATATACAGACAGTGATTGTGGGAATGGGAACTATGTGTAATTCATTTAGAAAAATCTATAGATAGTATATTTCAATTTGACATAGCAGACCTTTTGGGTTGATCAGTTGCAAAATTCTTAAAAACATGCATTCTGTGATCATGTAAAATTGTTTTACAAATAATATAAATACATTGTGGACAATTCCCGAGGGTGTGAATACTTTTGAGAGGCACTGCACAAGAGTCATATGTCTGTATATTTCTTGATTGTTTGGTTGGTGGATGATAGCACTGTGCTATCAGAAGTTTAGGGAGTGGAAAGAAGGGAGTATTTGGGAATGGGTGCAGTAGAGACCCAGAATGTCATCTCATTTTGTGGTAGAGAGGGATGAGGGAAGGGTAGGGGGTTGTGTGTCATTCCAGCTCTAACAACTGCACCCCTGAAGAGCTGATCGTTAAAAAAATGTGTCTTTGTGGCCCAGAATATCTGAAATATAATAGAATGCCTATTTTTAATAATCAATTTAGGCAACTCTTTATATCTATAACTCTTTATATCAGAATATATATTATTCTGCTTTGTTGCTAGAGAAATTCATCGTACAATGGAAAATTCACAAAATAAAATTTACATTTAAAATGTTTATGTTTATTCACACTAGGGGTTTCTTGAACAGGAAGTGATGTCTATCAACCCGTTAATTTCATTAATTTTATCTGGTCTTTGTGTGTGTGTTGGGGGGGTGATTATTATGAATGAATGAATGAATGGCGCCATCCCAGGAAAGGGATTCTCCATTTTCATTAATGACCTCATTCACTGTGAGGAACTCAGGAAGGAGTTTCAGTTGTAAAACACACACACACACACACACACACACACACACACACACACACACACACACACGCTTGATGACAAACACTGGGATACACACACACGCACATGCAAATAAATGACTTTTCCCACTGTTTACACCTCAGGATGGCATTTAATTAAGCAATAATGAGGAAGGGGGTGTGGTATGGTCAATACATATTTGTTTGCCAATTCCAAAATGTGGCCCCACGGTTTAATCATAATAAAATAGACCCACACACACAAGCCATAGGTTTCCCCTGAGAGGAAGATGATGAGGCCATGCCCAGTTGAGATCATTGCCGGACAGTCTCCACACACTACTAGACAATTTATATTTCATCATATGTATATCTGTATGTATTCAACTCATGACAATCTATTACTTATGCACTGTTTTCCTTTGGAGAGAAGACCTATATCCTGCATCTATTCTGTATATACACTATATGGCCTCACATACAAATATGTGATTCCATATTTTGTGTTGTGGATGTACATCTCAGTAAGCTAAATGGATGTAAAGCTGGTTAACAAGATAGCAACTCTGCCAGGATAGGGTTAACGACTATATGATTCTGTGAGAGACGCAATGCCTCTTCCTGAAAGTCACATGGTTCACTGGTGGGAAGGGGAGCGTGTAACGAAGGAGGAGAGGAAGAGGGAGGGGAAGGAGAGGGGTGTGCTCTTGGAGGGTGTTGCTGTGGCAACAAAATCCTGGGTGGGTTGGCCATCTAGAGCTCTGCTGTATGAAGTCAGAGGCGTAATATTAGATGTTGACTGTCGCTATAGAGCTCACTGCTTCTGGTGCTTCGGTGGGAGAGGGGCAGGGTGAGTCACACTGACGCGACATCCCCTGAATTCTAATGAAGTAGAGGAACGCTACAGGGGAGCACGGCCTCTGCCTCTGGCTGTGTGTCTGTATGTGTGTTAATGGCCTCTGCCTCTGGCTGTGTGTCTGTATGTGTGTTAATGGCCTCTGCCTCTGGCTGTGTGTCTGTATGTGTGTTAATGGCCTCTGCCTCTGGCTGTGTGTCTGTATGTGTGTTAATGGCCTCTGCCTCTGGCTGTGTGTCTGTATGTGTGTTAACGGCCTCGTTCTCTGGCTGTGTCTGTATGTGTTAATGGCCTCTGCCTCTGGCTGTGTGTCTGTATGTGTGTTAACGGCCTCGTCCTCTGGCTGTGTCTGTATGTGTGTTAACGGCCTCGTCCTCTGGCTGTGTGTCTGTATGTGTTAAAGGCCTCTTCCTCTGGCTGTGTGTCTGTATGTGTTAACGGCCACTGCCTGGCTGTAGCCTAGTCAGATAGCCTTTACGTTTTACATGGAAGTCATTTAGCAGACAATCTTATCTAAGGCAACCTTAACATAATATTGTACATTTGAATTTTTTCCTTTGTACTGATCCCCAGTGGTAATTGAACCCAAAACCCTGGCATTACAAGAGGATCTGAGTATGGATGAAGATAATAATATAACTTCCCTTTAAAGCAAGTAGCAGTCCAGTATTTTGCCCTGTTAACTTCATGGATTTGTTTTTCTGCTCGGCTCTATCCCATTATTAGGCCTAAGTTTAGTCTACAATTGTACACGTGAAATTGACAGGAGCAACAGTGCCTTTCACCGTTTTGCAAACCAGCCATTGCACATTTGCGCATGTGTGTACACACACACACACACACACACACACACACACACACACACACACAGACAGACAGACACACACACACACACACAGTGTGTCAGGTGTTGAGATTCTTAAAAGAGATTGTAGATAATGATTGGATTAACACCCCCGGTTGCATCTCCTCCTAAATGCCCTTGAGGTCCATTCTGTCATCAGTTGGTGTGGAGTAGTGGCTTAACAATTCACTCCAGCCTTTTTGATGGATTTTAGCTTTAGCCGATCTATGACATCATGTGCATGCACAATGGTTTAGCACAATGACTCAAGTCTAAGATGGATATTAAAGTATGTGTATTTTTGTTAGAAATATTCTTGACTCTGAAAACAATTTCCTACATGGTGTGACACTTTACAAACTCACAGGATCCCATTGTTAGGTTTACTAGAGTAAACATAACAATTTGTGTAGTTTTCTGTGATGTTCCTGTCTCGTTGGGCAATGCTTAGCCAATACTTAGCCAATTGGTTGAAAAAGGCAAAGGAGACCCACCCTGACCGTAAATTTCCTTTTCATTTCCTTTTCAAGTCACGTTAATACTTTGGTTGTGCCTAATTTGTTATACCAGTACTCATAAGACAAATTTGCATTACGGCAAACCAACAAGGGTTGACAGGAGTAGTTTGTGGTGAAAACAATAGTCCAGACAAATTTCTTTCAAAAATAAGAATTGGGTATTTAATATTTAACACAACATTTTATGGTCTTTTCAATTATGTAAGATAAAGTCAAGTTTGGGTTGAAGCCTAAAAGTAATACAATCCAATGGGTTGCCCTCTGTCACTTGTTTGGCAATTTGATGACAATGCTATTTGGCAAACATTTAGCAGAAAACAACTTTGCACAGAAGGACAGATTTAGCTAACAACATAACTTCAAGGAGAGTGTCAGTTATTGAATATCATCTGATAAATTATGGGCTACTAACTTAAACCTAGAATTGACTGAGAAAACAATTATCAGGCCTCACTGACATTTATCACTTGACTCATATGAGAGAGGAGGGTTGTGCTCTCTCTTCTCCAGTTACTCTTTTCTCTATATAGTATCTCTCTTCCCACTAACTCTCCTTGCAAGAAGAGAGATTCTATATTATTACATTTCTAAACCACAAAAAAATACTCACAAATTATGAAAGAAGAAAGAGCCTGGGATTACAGCTTGTTTGGGCAAGATGGTACCTTCAGAAAGTATTCAGACCAAATGTTACTCTCTCCATAGTTGGTTGTTACAGACTTATTTAAATAAAAAAGTATGCCCTTAATCTAGTTTTTAGAATTTCTGTCTAGCTTTGCGCACCTGGATTCAGCATTTTTATAACCTTTCCCAGATCTATGCTCTCGACACAATGCTATATTGGAGGTCTACAAAACATTGCTTTGACATGCATTGTTATGTGTGAGATGTGTGTACATTTCTAAATCCATTCAATTTACTTTGCCACAGGTGGACTTCAGTCAAGATCAAGAGACAAAAGATAATCAAAAGACACAGGATGACACTTGCAAAGGGGCTGAGTGCATATACACATGAGATTAGTTTTTATTTTTAATATATAAATAAATTGCCAAGAATTTCTAAAATGTGTTTTTATTCTGTTATTACGTGGTATTGTGTGAAGATATATGAGACAGTGACGTGTAGTACATTTTGGTGTCCAAAATAAATATTTCCAAAACTGTTTTGTTATCTATAAATCTGTTTGTCTTTTGGGCACTAAAGATCAAAAAGTAATTTGGTGCAAATGTCCAAAGATAAACACAGTTTTTATAAATGTTAGCAAAATATCTGCAATCCCAATAAAATTGTCAAAAGCGTGTACTGGCATGATATTTGCAGGGTTGTATTTCACATACAGTACATACAACTTTTGTGTCTCAGCATCATTTCTATGTATACATTTTTTTCCCCCTAGAACCAGGGTTTTTGTGTTATACACAAAGTACATAATTTGATATCCTTAATAATGCAAGGAACATCTCAATTAAATGAAAAGGCCTTTTTTAAGATTTCATATGAATTTCATTTTCCTAACAGAAGTTGTAGTGGAATTTCATTCAGTAAAAAGTGAATAAGTTATTCATACCACTTTTTACATTTATTTAATGTTGAATATTTGAAAACATCTATATATTTATACGTTATTTTTCTTTCAAATAATACAGCTCTAGAAAAAATTAAGAGTCCACTGCAAAATGATCAGTTCCTCTGGTTTTACAATTCATAGGTACATACAGTGGGGAGAACAAGTATTTGATACACTGCTGATTTTGCAGGTTTTCCTACTTACAATGCATGTAGAGGTCTGTAAATGTTATCATAGGTACACTTCAACTGTGAGAGACTGAACCTAAAACAAAAATCCTGAAAATCACACTGTATGAATTTTAAATAATTAATTAGCATTTTATTGCATTACATAAGTATTTGATCACCTACCAACCAGTAAGAATTCCGGCTCTCACAGACCTGTTAGTTTTTCTTTGAGAAGCCTTCTTGTTCTCCACTCATTACCTGTATTAACTGGAACTGTTTGAGCTCGTAACATGTATAAAAGACACCTGTCCACAAACTCAATCAAACAAGACTCCAACCTCTCCACAATGGCCAAGACCAGAGAGCTGTGTAAGGACATCAGGGATAAAATTGTAGACCTGCACAAGGCTGGGATGGGCTACAGGACAATAGGCAAGCAGCTTGGTAAGAAGGCAAAAAAAAGGAAGACGTTCACGATGACGGTCAGTCACTCTCAGTCTGGGGCTCCATGCAAGATCTCACCTCGTGGGGCATCAATGATCATGAGGTAGGTGAGGGATCAGCCCAGAACTACACGGCAGGACCTGGTCAATGACCTGAAGAGAGCTGGGACCACAGTCTCAAAGAACACCATTAGTAATACACTACGCCGTCATGGATTAAAATCCTGCAGCGCACGCAAGGTCCCCTGCTCAAGCCAGCGCATGTCCAGGCCTGTCTGAAGTTTGCCAATGACCATCTGGATGATCCAGAGGAGGAATCTGAGAAGTTCATGTGGTCTAATGAGACAAAAATAGAGCTTTTTGGTCTAAACTCCACTTACCGTGTTTGGAGGAAGAAGAAAAATGAGTACAACCCCAAGAACACCATCCCAACCGTGATGCATGGAGGTGGAAACATAATTCTTTGGGAATGCTTTTCTGCAAAGGGGACAGGACGACTGCACAGTATTGAGGGGAGGATAGATGGGGCCATGTATTGCGAGATCTTGGCCAACAACTTCCTTCCCTCAGTAAGAGCAGTTTTATTCTGTAAAAACTACTGACAACATTACTCCCAAATAAAAATATTGTCATTTAAAGTATTTATTTGTAGAAAATTACAACTGATAATAATAACCAAAAAAATATTTTGATTAGAAATCTAGAAATAAAATAAAATAATGCAAACAACAAAATATTAATGTTTTAACTTAGTTCAGAAATCAATATTTGGTGAAATAACCCAGATTCTTTTTATCACTGATTTTATGCATTTTGGCATGCTCTCCACTGGTCTCTCACATTGCTGTTGGGTGACTTCATGCAACTCCTGGCACAAAAATGCAAGTAGCTCAGCTCTGTGTGATGGCTTGTGACCATCTATCTTCCTCTTGATCAAATCCCAGAGGTTTTCAATGGGGTTCTGGTCTGGAGATTGGGCTGGCCATGACAGGGTCTTATCTGGTAGTCCTCCATCCACACCTTGAATGACCTGGCTGTGTGGCATGGATCATTGTCTTGCTGTAAAAACCATTTCTCACAGTTGCAGAACATTCTCAGAGCAGAAGGAAGCAGGCGTTCTTCCCTGATAACTTTGTACGTGGCTTGATTCATGCATCCTTCACAAAGCCAAATCTGGCCCATTCCAGCCTTGCTGTAGCATCCCTAGATCATCACCGATCCAAATTTCACAGTGGGTGCAAGACACTAACCATTAGACAACCAGGTGTTGGGCAAAGCTGAAAATTGGCTTGGCTCTTCTTTGTTTCTGATTGATGAAGGGCTTTTTGCTAGCTTTGCACGACTTCAGACCCTAGGAGACAGTTTCGAACCATCCTTGCTGTGCTCTTTACTCCAGCTGCTGTTTGCCATTCTTTTTGTAGGTCACTTGATGTCATCCTACGGTTGTTGAGTTACATTCGAATGAGTTGACAGTCATCTCGGTCAGTGGACAATCGTTTTCACCCTCTTCCAGTTTGTAGCTTGGTTGTCCCCAATGTCTGTTGCTTGACTTTGTTCTTATGCCGCCATCTTTTAAATTTTCAAGATGGAAGCAACCTCACGCTCACTGTATCCCAGTACCTTTGAGGTGCTACTTGCACAGTTTTTCCATCCAGCTGGTCCTATTGCAAGATAGTGATGACCACAGCAATGTTTTATATTCTTTAGCTTGTTACATTTGATTTAGTTCAGGAAATCACCTAATCACTATCTCATTATGTAAAATGAGGTGTCACTGTGTCTGAATTTAACAGACACTGGAATGGAAGGGCTGCCATACAAGTTGATGCTGATTAAAGAAAAAATTAGGAGTGGTCTCTTAATTTTTTTCAGAGCTGTATATCAGAAAATATGTAAAAAACGTGGAACTTCTTCAAGACTTTTGGAAAAGCATTCCAGGTGAATTCTTTCTGAAGCTGGTAGAGAGAATGATAAGAGTGTGCAAAGCTGTCATGAAAGGTAAAGGGTGGCTACTTTGAAGATTAAAAAGAAAACAATTATTTTGATTTCTTTAACACTTTTTTGGCTACTAGATGATTCCATATGTGATGTGAAAAAATTTAAGAAACATCATGGATTGAGTATGTGTGTCCAAACGTGTTATCAGTACTGCATCATATTTAAATATAAATGTGACATCCAAGACAAAATATTTAAACCCAATTTAAAAGGGATTTTAAAGTAATACAGGAGGTGGCAGGCTAGCTTTTCCTCCAGAGCTTTATATAAAGATGGAGTCTCATACTGAGAGAATATTACTGGGCTGGATGATGTTTGTTCTAACATGACCTCACACACCTCAGTCTCAGGTAATTAACTTTCCAATCACAACTTGGCCTGGTCTTTAAGCCCATACATTGGAGACAGAAAATGAGAGAGAGAGAAAGCATGAGAGAGAAGAGAAAGCACGATAAGTAGGGTGTTAAATGACGGAGGGAAAAGTGGGCATTTTAGATAATGCTGATGAATTTGCCCTTGCTGCGTACCTTAATCTGTGAGTCATCTGAGTTTTTGGAAGAATCAATTGTATTTTAAGAAAAACAATCTCACTTCTAGGCTAGTATCTGTAAGAAGAAACTTTCACAAAAATCTTAAAAAGAATCTGCAGTCTCTTTCTATGTGTCAGGCTTGTCCATTGATGTGTTTTGATTGTGACACCAGTAGGATTGGAAAGGTGGCAGTTGGTACAAAAGACATCTAGTTTAATCCTAGACCAGTCAGATAGAAGAAAAACAATTTAGTGAAAATGTTCTTAGAAAATATATTTTGCTGGTTTCAGATAGACTAATGGTCAAATCTATTGTGCCATAACCGAAAGGTTGAGTCATTTAAAAAAAAGTGGTTGTGACCTCGATCAATGTACTTATCCCTAATTGGTTCTGTATATTGCCCTGATTAGTGTCTGCTAAAATGTATGTTATATTGAAAGGTTGGTTCATTGCAGCACAGTTGCCTTTCATTAAACTACATTCTTACATAGTTCCCAATGATGTACATAATAAAACGCAATAGGTCAACTGCTGCCTACGCATATTTCTGAAAAATTGCTACAACAAAGTTTTTCCAAAGTTTTCAAATAGGTGTTAATATTTTCTCTGTTTAATAAATGATCATGTTAATCTTGTATATATTGTTTAAGATTTTTCAGTAACAGATTTCTCAACTGATCTTGCTAACTTTGTCAAGAAAAAAATTGGTTTGAGTTATGCACCAGGTTGTCACCACTACTCGGCTAAGCACATGTGTCTGTTTTATCGTTTTGCTAACTCAGCCAGGGAGTGGCGTTCATAGAACCATGTGTTAACATGTGTCAAGGTTCTGTAAAACATGAAAATGTTAGCTGCAAACAACATTTTGTACGTTTGATGAAATGTTAGCTAAAACTTTTAACTAATGTTTTAAGTTCTTCATAATCTATGGCATAGGATTGTCCACCAGGGCAGGTATATTCAATATTCATTTGAATATTCTACATAGCGTGCCACCCGGATGTTTACTCAACGGAATTGTAGTCTTTCATTAGGTATTCTATGTTGATATAGGACAAGAACACTTTTCTTGAAGTAACTGAAACAAAAATGCTGACTAGTGATAGAAAATCAAGGCTTTCTGAAGCAATCGAAAAAAGGTTCATTCTCTCCAGGCTTTTGCACTCAGTGCACAGCCGTTACACCTGCTGGTGAGGAATAAATATCACGTTAAACGTTTACATTGACTTCCTTTCCCCTAATATTATTCAAGACTTCGTGGCGCAATGGAGAGGCGTGCGCATTGTCAAGGGTAAATAGAATTGATGTTCGTATCCCTGGTTTTCTTTGCCTTTTTTAAACAGTGCATCCGATTTTCAAAATGTTTTTAATTATGAAGGCAAGTGTGTCGTAAGATAAACAAATTATATGGACAACAATAAGCAGTATTGTTAGACTTAAAATTAATCTACATTCGATCTTGCCTTCGCTGGATTGAAATGCTAAGAACGTTCCCTCCTAAATTAGGTCTACTAAATAAGGTGACCAGAAGAGGGCGGTGTCAGAAAGTCTCAGGCATCGAAAAACCATAGACATTTTTACGAGAGGCTTCGGGGAAAGCACGTGATCAAACGATGAGAATTATAAATATAATTATATTTATTTTCGTAAAGGTTATTTCAACAAGTCTGCATTCACATAAAACAAAAACTAGGACAGGAATTGACACTTCGATAGTGATGTCAGATTATTATTTAATTACCAATTGAACCTACTTCGTGCGTCCCATCACAAATGCCGACAATCGTCACGTCGTCTAGACGAAATTTACGGTTATAAAAACGCATGGTTTGCCTTCATGGAACAGAACATATTTTGTCGCCAGGTTTTACGGGATTATGATGTGTGGACTATGTCAGTCAATTGGTCAACTAAAAAAATAAGCAATAATTGTATAGGGCCTACGCAGTGCAGTGATCAACACCAATGCATAGACGGACTAGGCTTGTCATTATGAAGTGCACAACTAAATTATGCGTTCGTGAAAACACAATTATCCCAACCTTGGATGTCAAATTGAATCTTATAACACAAGATGATGGAAGCCAGCATGGACCGTCAGCGAAATATTTGAGGGGCTAACAAGTGAAACCCTACCACAGCACTCAAGAAAATGGAACTCTAAATCAATAGGCTAAATATCGATTTCATTACGCTGAGAGGGAAGCGTGGAGCTCTGTCTTTGCTGGCCAGAATAGGGTCTTGCTAGTCAAACTATTTACAAAGTGCGTTAGGAAAGGGTGTCATTTGCTACTCCATAATGTAGAGTATGATATACGGCCCATGTAGTGAAGTTTGAACGCCCCCTAGTAGTAAAACACCTAGGCCTATTATGTGACTATCCGAGGGATTAAGGGTCAGAGAAGCTATCCATCTCAAAGTGCATTGTTATTTGTCTGGAAACAAGGTACTAGACCGAGAGTATTGAATTTCAGCCGTACATGGACAAAATGAACGAGACTGGGCTAGGCTACTTTATTGCTGCTGTGACTGATATTGAAATGCCTAAAATGTAGCCCTAGTCAAAACAGTTTCACAGCAAGCCAGATGATGAAAACCTATAGGAAAGTATCCTACATTGCCTATAGTCAAGGTATTCTGCCTCATTACTCCAGGAGAGGTTGTATATGCACCTAGAGGTAACACCGGCCCATACACAGGACCTTTACCAACCATAACATTGTTACATGAAATAACCACATAACAATGGCATGCAATGAACAATTGTATCAACACATAAGTGGGATACTGAACAAGAAGCTCAATATTAACCCGTATAACCACATAGACAGCCAGATAGTGATCAAATATAACTAATCATCCATGAACAGTGTATCACTGTCATGAGGAAACCAGCTGCCCACAAGGAATAGATGGATATGGCAGCACATGACAGCACCCAGATAATTCCCTGAGTTGAATCACAAAATGCAAAAAGAAACCTACCATCTGTAGCTGTTTTTAAGTCTCGATAGTGAACTTCCTTGATTGTGCACAAACAAATCGTCAATGAAAGGACAGGTAGGGTATATACTGCGTTTAAGACTTGTTTATGGATGGGAGTGATGTATGTTGCCAAGCCCCCTCTTGCGTTTACATTCTATCAGAGTAAATGTGCCGTGCGACAGGGGTCCCATCTGGCTAATTATGTTATTGTATAAACCTGAGCGCTCGTGAAAGAGAAGAGCTTGGAGGCAGTGGGGGAGGGAACTGTCCCCACTTCCCGGTGCTGAAATAGGCTTACACACACCATGCACAGAAGGCTGAGGGAACTCTGTCACTAATTTTCCACAGTCACTTTCTCAACAAAGGCCTTGCTAGGTGGTAGGATTTTTGAAAACATGTTTTGACAGATAGGTTTAGTTGTTTTTATTTTGACCTCACGTGAGCGAAACAAATCAACCGCTTGCTAACCAGTAGAACTGGACACATGTTTCTTCATTAAGATGTCGCAATGATGTGCACTCTCCGCTAGGGGGCGACCTTTCACTAGTTTACATCTGTCAAACAACAACTAAGGTTGCACTCACTAGTCATTATTTTTAAATGAAATATTATTTTAGAAAATATTCAATAATTCAACATCAGTGGTTAGGAACATTAGATGTCAATAACTCTCTCTCATTCTGTCTTTTCGCATTTATCATACACGGCTCTATTTCCATAAATTTCCATGACTCCGAATACTGTGCAAACCATTTGCGTTTGGATATCGACACAGGTTTTCTTTTGGGTTAGTACATGAGTATTTTGGATTTGAAATGGTACCACGATGATGAGGTACAGACTTTCAGCTTTAATTTCAGGGTATCAGATGAACGTTAGAAAAACTGTTTTATTTGGTAGGTTTATATGCTTGCATCTTTATTGCATGAACAAGAGAGCAGCCAATGCATTTGGAGTCATTTGCTGATGTCTGACCAGCAAACCCAGTTAACCCTAACACAAGGACGACAAGTGTCAAAGCAAGTATAGTTGATCATCATGACTCAGATAAATCAGAACATATCAGTCACAGACATTGACTTGGCCAAAACATTTGACATGCCATAATCAATCTAGTAAATGAAGGAAGAAAGAAAGCACTGGTTAGAATGGCCAAATAAATAAAAGAGACAATATAAAATGTAATTTGTGATGAGTTAAACAGTGACATTTCCCAGAGAAATGCCAAGAAGAAAGTGAGGAGAAAAACTTAACATGGGCAATACAGACTTTCAACTCCCTCCAAAGATTTTCTATTGGGTTCAGGTCTGGAGACTGGCTAGGCCACTCCAGGATCTTGAGATGCTTCTTACAGAGCCACTCCTTAGTTGCCCTGGCTGTGTGTTTCGAGTAGTTGTCTTGCTGGATCCAGCCACAACCCATCTTCAATGCTCTTACTGAGGGAAGGAGGTTGTTGGCCAAGATCTCGCAATACATGGCCCCATCCATCCTCCCCTCATACGTGCAGTCGTCCGGTCCCCTTTGCAGAAAAGCAACCCCAAAGAATGATGTTTCCACCTCCATGCTTCACGGTTGGGATGGTGTTCTTGGGGTTGTACTCATCCTTCTTCCTCCAAACACGGCAAGTGGAGTTTAGACCAAAAAGCTCTATTTATGTCTCATCAGACCACATGACCTTCTCAAATTCCTCCTCTGGATCATCCAGATGGTCATTGGCAAACTTCAGATGGGCCTGGACATGCGCTGGCTTGAGCAGGGGGACCTTGCATGCGCTGCAGGATTTTAATCCATGATGGCGTAGTGTATTACTAATGGTTTTCTTTGAGACTGTGGTCCCAGCTCTCTTCAGGTCATTGACCAAGTCATGCCGTGTTGTCTGGGCTGATCCCTCACCTTCCTCATGATCATTGATGCCCCACGAGGTGAGATCTTGCATGGAGCCCCAGACCAAGGGAGATTGACCGTCACCTTGAACTTCTTCCATTTTCTAATAATTGCGCCAACAGTTGATCCCTTCTCACCAAGCTGCTTGCCTATTGTCCTGTAGCCCATCCCAGCCTTGTGCAGGTCTACCATTTTATCCCTGATGTCCTTACACAGCTCTCTGGTCTTGGCCATTGTTTTTATGTAGCAAAGCCAAGACAGTAAACCTAATGCCAACTGGTCAATGTAAACATTCCTGTGGTTACCAGAGCGCAACCTACAGGGAGAATCTAAACAAAAAAATTCTGGAAATCTCATTATCTAGGCACATTCACTTCCAATGAAATGTACATTCATATTGCAGTTGTTAATGCTCAGATCCCACAGTCTCCAATACTTGTTCTCTCCACTGTAAATGCTGGTGGCAGCAGTATGATCCATTCTGAAGTGTACAGCAAAATTATTTCTAATCACATTCAAAACCAAATGCCAAAAAACAGATTGGACGGCACTTCATCTTTCAGCGGGACAATACTAAATCAAGTTTTTCAGGGTCAACAAGTGCTTTGTTCTTGACCGAGTCAATCACTTGACATGAATCCAATTCAGCATACATTTTACTTGCTGTGCTGAAGACAAGACTTGAGGACAGACATGCCCAAAAACAAACAGGAACTGAAGATGGCAGAAGTGCAGGCCTGGCAGAGCATCACCAGGGAGGATACTCTGCAAAATACCTATCAGGTAATCATCGAAAAAATGCAAAGGATTTACGAACATGCACTAATAATGATAACTTAATTTTTTGTTCCACTCAAAAGTGGGGAAGTGTTTAAAAAGGGCAGTAGTTCCCACATGGTTCACAGTTCATGCAGGTAAATATACTAAAATCAAATATGACAGACACCTGTGTTGCTCTCCAAATACCTGTGAACTGTACTGTAAATAATTTCGTTTTGTAACAGCTGGTCCAATAGATGGTAGCATTATTCCAATCTCATTGTTTACTCCTGCTTACACATTAGCTGTGTGTGGTGACATGGCAGTATGCCACATTGCTTTTGACCAAGGCCTGAAGGGCATTTATACGCACACAAATGTTGTTTGGGGAATCTCATGTACATTTCAGTAATTTCAGCAAGTACACTGAAATTAAAATTATTTTCAATCCTTCTCAATGAGGAAAATTTGAATTTAGTTTTCATTGTGCATTGACTAAATAGATTAATGCATTTGAGCCCAACCCTGGCTGAAACCCCAAGGAGCAAACAACAGTAGTGTTGAACTTCAGTGGCTAGGACAAATTCCATAAGACTGAAACCCTAGAGAGGAACCAGGCTCAGAGGGGTGACCAGTCCTCTTCTGGCTGTGCCGGGTGAACATCTTAAGAGTCCAAATTGTAATAATTAATCAATGCATGTAGGCTGAGCCCAGAGTCTATTTAAACCTAGTCCAGATTGGAGGCATGACCAGATGGACAAGGACAGGAACAGATGCGGGGAAGGGGGGTCAGCTGAAATTTTCAGGTATCGTCTTGATCCACAACACAACCAGAAGGACTTTGAACAGGGACAGCAACGAGTCAAGCCTGGTACTCCGCAGGTGTGGGCCAAGACCTCAACCTGTCTTCCTAAGTTTAAAGAGAAGGAGAACTGACCCTACTCCCCCAGCACAATATGATAGCAGTCATTGTAACATGAGCTAGTCATTGTAGACTTCCTGCGTTGAAAACAAAAGTTCCAACTTTTTTAGAAGAGGCAAACATACACAACCACAAGCGGCCAGTGAAAAGCGTAGAAGATCCCAGTCTGGCACACAAAAAGCCCAAATGCAAATGGACACGGCCAGTTACAATGCTTACACACAACTCGCAAAAATACGGATAACCCCGCTATCATAATCCTGAGTGGGGCCGTGCTTGTGGGTGTGCGTATGGCATGCAAGCATCATAAACAATCCGGTAATTTTTCAGTCCCCAGTGATTGGTGTGAGTGATTTGCATAAAGTTGGAAAAAGCTGAATTTTTGCCAAAGAGATCTAATGTCTCTTACTTAGTCTCTTACTAAGTGAGTGAGTGAGTGACCCTTGGTAAATAGCATAGTGGTTAAAGACCAGCCTTCCCTTGCAAACATAACAAATTGCATATCAGGATTTGTTCAGGATAGACAAAAACCTTGCTGGTTACAAACTTCAGTAATTGTCAGAGTGAGCCTAATATGAAACTGTTTACGGTATTACTGCGAATATGTCTGGTGGATTTTCAAAGTACGCATCTGTGAATGCTTTTTAGGGTAATATATACTATACTATAGATCACACCCCACAGTAAAAGAGGAGAGGTTTCCACAATTCTCTCTTTTCACTTGGGGAAATAGTCAGTTATCTTCCCCTATATTGATAGTCATTGTATATGTCATTCACAAGTGAAAGAAAAACAAACATTGTGCCATAAAATGGAAATAGCTTTGGCAGTGTAAAGTTCTCCTTCAGTTTTGCTAGCAATTAATAATTTCTTATGACTATTCCAAGTAATACGTAGATAAAAGTATATACTATTACTGGCTAATAAAGTAAGCCTATTACTGGCTAATAATAGCCATGCAGTTCATAGATTATATTTGTGGTGTAGGTAAACTTAATAAGAAATGTTAATCAGTTTAACACAATGATTAATGGTGTCTAGCTAAATATTCAAACTTGGTGTGATGTTAATGCGTGACTAATAGGATCAGTTGTCTTACTGACGAGATAGTATGTCCCAATCAGTCCTAATACTGGCATGCTAGCTTACTATATACTAAGCAGTACGTACTTAAGCATCATCCGCAAAGTATGTACTTGTTGTCACGCCTCAGCCTCCACGCACGAGCCGGGGCGGGCGCGCGCTCCTGAGCTACAGACGCGCACCTGTTCCCACACTTGTTCCCAATCACCACTCACGCACCTGTTCCTACTCTCCTCATCACCTGCAGTATATATGAACCTCCCTGCCAATTCTTCCCTGACGGGTCAATGGTTTATGCACGCATACCACATCTCACATCTCTTCCCGTGTACCGACCTATCGCCCGTTCCCGACAATTCTGCCTGAGCCCTGCCTGTATGTCTGTTCTCCACCAGAATTACGATCCCTCGCCCGTCCCTGACTACTCTGCCCGCTCCCTGACTGTACTGCTGCCGCCCGCACGTTCACCGACCATCTGCCCTTCCGTGACTACTCTGCCTGCTGCTCGTCTGTACTTTTGCCACCGACTCGCAGGACACCTTGCAGTCCGTCTCTGACGGTTCACTCTCTCCCTCCCCTTCCCAGTCCACGCTTGGCTTCTTACCTGCATTCCTGACAGAATTGATCTGGCCATTATGGACCCAGCGGATTTGGATGCCGTGTGCCATGCAGTATCCTCCCAGGAACACCAGACGGTGCTCCAGGGGATCATGAGCACCTTGCAGGCCCTTTCCGTCCGTGTCTCCGCAATTCGGAACCAACTGAGTGCCCCAAACGCCTCCTCCTCTGTCGCGCTCCCCACTCCATCGGTGCCAGCCCCACTGGTGCCCCGACCTGCGCCTGCTCTGGTTCACGAGCCCTGGGTACCCACGCCTGAGAAGTACGACGGGGATTTGGGGCTATGTCGGTCCTTCCTGCTTCAGTGTGGCTTAGTGTTCGCCTAGCAACCCAGGACCTACACCACCGATAGCGCTAAGATAGCATACATGGTTGGATTGCTTTGTGGACCCACCCTGGAGTGTGCCTCGGCCCTTTGGGAACGACAAGATCTTGTCACTCAGTCATACGATGCCTTCACCGGCGAGATGCGGAAACTATTTGACCACCCGGTTCGGGGAAGAGACGCTTCGGTCCGGATGTTCAGTTTGCGCCAGGGACACGCAGCGTAGCCAAATACACCATAGAAGTCCGCACGCTGTTTGCAGAGAGCGGCTGGAACGGCGAAGCCTTGCAAGCAGCCTTTGTTAACGGACTCAGCGAACACTTGAAAGACGAGCTGGTTTCCTACCCCGAGCCAAACAGCCTGGATGGATTGATAGCCTTGACTATCCGGATCGACAACCGTGTACGGGAGCGCAAGAGGGAGACACCTTGGTTCGTGCCCGTCTCCACCTATGACGACACTGACCGGGACTGGACCCGAGGAGCACAGGGCGGCCCGAGAAACCCTGACCCTGGACCGACGCAGGTGGGCCAACTCCGACTAGACGGGGCCAAACGCCAACGGAGAAGAGAGAGCAACAGCTGCCTCTATTGTGGCCTTGCAGGCCACTATGTTGACACCTGCCCCCAGAATATGGGAAGAAAGACGGGCTCGTTAGCCGCTGGGGAATGACTAACGGCCCAACCCTTCGATGTCCCTAGCTGTCGGAATCCGTTTTACGCAACCCTGTTGCAACAGCCTGTGGCTTAGGGTTCAGGTATTGATCGACAGACGACAACTTCCTGGACTCAAACCTTGCCACCCAGCTGAGGCTTTCCACCGAGCTACTCCCGGAGGCCATCATAGCAGTGGCTTTGGATGGCAGACGTTTGGCAAGGGTTACATCCCGAACCGCACATGTCAGGTAACCACTCTGAGACCATACATCTGCTGATCACACGTTCCCCCCACGTTCCACTGGTCCTAGGACATCCCTGGCTGGTCAGGCATAACCCGGTCATTGACTGGTCCGCTGGTAGGATACTCCACTGGAGTTCGACCTGCCATGCAGGTTGTTTGCGAGCGGCCTACCTACCATCCACGCCTGACCAAAGCCCAGACGGTCAGCCAGCCGATCTAACTGGAGTGCCCTCTGTGTATCAGGGACGTATTTAACAAACGCGGCGCACAATCGCTCCTCCCTCACAGACCATATGATTGCGCCATCGAGTTGCTACCCGGTTCCACTTTCACCAAGGGCCGTCTGTACACCCTGTCCCAACCTGAAAGAGAGGACATGGAAAAGTACATTCGGGAATCCCTGGACTCAGGTTGTATTCGGCTGTCATCCTCGCCTCTGGCTGCTGGTTTTTTCTTTGTGGGGAAGAAGGACGGCACCCTCCGCCCGTGCATTGACTATCGCGGTCTGAACAACATCACTGTCAAGAACAAGTACACCCTCCCTCTGATGAACACTGCGTTCGACTCCCTGCAAGGGGCATCTATATTCACCAAGCTTGATCTCCGCAATGCGTACCACCTCGTGAGAATACGGGATGGGGATGAGTGGTTAACGGGATTCAACACACCCATGGGGCACTTTGAATACCTCGTTATGCCGTTCGGCATCACGACCGCGCCAGCGGTGTTCCAACATTTTATTAACAATGTTTTGGGGGATATGATCGGGCGTTTTGCATTCGTCTACCTGGACGATATTCTGATTTTCTCCCGAGACCAATCCGAACACCTGCAGCACATTCGACAGGCCCTCCTCCGCCTCTTGGAGAATCGTCTCCTTCCTGGGTTATATTGTCTCGGCTGGGCAGGTCCGAATGGACCCATCTAAGGTGGATTCGGTTGTGGGGTGGCCGACTCTGTGTACCCGTAAGGGCCTGCAGAAATTTTCTGGGCTTTGCTAATTTCTACCGGCGGTTCATCCGTAATTACAGCCGGGTGGCTGCTCCCTTGACCGCCCTGACCTCGTGTGCCCTGCCCTTTATCTGGACACCGACCTCGGAGGCGGAGGAGGCCTTCCGGGAGCTTAAGGCACGGTTCACCTCAGCACCTGTCCTAGCCCATCCTGATCCTTCACGCCAGTTTGTCGTCAAGGTCGATGCCTCGGACGTTGGGGTCGGGGCCGTACTGTCCCAGCGCGCCGAGGACGGGAAGCTCCATCCGTGCGCTTTTTTGTCTCGCCGTCTGTCCCCAGCCGAAGTCAACTATGATGTCGGGAATCGCGAGCTGTTGGCCGTTAAGGTTGCCCTGGAGGAGTGGCGGCATTGGCTCAAGGGGGCGGAGGTGCCATTCCTCGTCTGGAAAGATCACTGCAATTTCGAATACATACGCTCGGCCAAACGTCTCAACCCTCACCAGGCCAGGTGGGCCCTGTTCTTAACCCGGTTTAATTTCACCCTGACCTACCGACCAGGCTCGAGGAACGGTAAGCCCGACGCCATATCTCGTGTCTTTTCCAAGGACGAGGATCCGCGTGCTCCGCCCAAGGCAATCTTGGCTACTCGGCGCGTTATTGGAGCTGCACTTTGGAGAATCGAAGAGACTGTAAAGACTGTATTCTCCGCCGGTATTACGATCCCTCGCCCGTCCCCGACTACTCTGCCCGCTCCCTGACTGTACTGCTGCCGCCCGCACATTCACCGACCATCTGCCCGTCCCCGACTACTCTGCTTGCTGCTTGTCTGTACTTTTGCCACCGACTCGCAGAACGCATGGCAGTCCGTCCCCGACGGTTCACTCCCTCCCTCCCCTTCCCAGTCCACGCTTGGGTCTTTACCTGCATTCCTGACACTTGTAGTACGTAGTATGTAGTATGTGATTTGATATTCAGTAATTGACTCAGTCAGCAATTTTCTGCCATGCCAGCTCATGTTCTTATGCTGCTGTTATAATGGTTCTTTCTTAAACATATACTCATATTATGCATGCGCATTAATCAGTGGCATCGTTAGGCCTGGGCATCCAGGGCTTTAGGCCCAGCTCTTTTATGAATAGCCCTGGATCTCAAATTGACCAAAATAATTATCATACAAAAATAGCCCCATATCATCTTGT
Source organism: Esox niger (assembly GCA_016801105.1). Classification (NCBI taxonomy): domain Eukaryota; kingdom Metazoa; phylum Chordata; class Actinopteri; order Esociformes; family Esocidae; genus Esox; species Esox niger. The sequence continues at coordinate 87,998 of JACXGJ010000288.1, forward strand.
CTCTCCTTTGTCTTTCTGCAATTGCTCCCTCTCCTCAGCTGCACACTTTCCAGAGTTGAACCAGGAGTTGAATGGGAGAAGGCACCAGGAAAGATTGGAGATAAGACTATTCTACTTTCAAAACATGATGAAGACAGCACTGAGGCAAAACAAGCTCATTTGTGAAATTTACAACGGATCAAACAGGAGGAACAAGGGCAAACAGCGTTTTGATCAACTAAAAAACCTTAACATGCAGCACTGATGAATATACTTAGAAACCAGGTGTACCATGTGTGGGGATAAAGATATGTTTTTGAAGTTTTAATTGAAGTTATATTGCCTATTCGGACTGCATTTGTATTCTAACTAATAGACGTGCAACAACTTTTGAGTGTTTTGACCACCTTCAGATATCATGTTTCCGCTCAGTCTGTCTTATCAAGTCTGTCTTTGATTTACAAGAGTAAAATGTTACCAGTCCATGTTTGATATTCATGAGGTTGGAATGAAAATAAACTACACTTGGTGGACTCACCAAGCTTGTCTTTTAAACATCACAATGTAAATTAGGAGATAACATGGATTACGCATAGATCAAACCCTTATACTACAATATGGTCAAAGACAAACCAACTGAATGAAACATTCAACATAGCCAATTTAACTTGTAATAGAGCATGTTTATGGAATCCTCATGACAATACAATTCCTTTAGAAGTTAGTTCATTTTTGTTTGGGTTGTATGACTGCATGGCAGAAAAAGACCTGCAAACCGATAACGATTTGGTTCTCGGGATTTCTCAAGTGTGGTCACTATTGGTCACTGTATAATACCTGAATGTTAAACCCCTCAGATATATTCAGACTGTAGAGTTGAATTTAACTTATAATTTGTAACAGTTATTGTTTTATATAATTTATTTAAATTTAGAAATATATTTGAATCAACATCTCAGATTAGCCCAATCCTCACTCAACCAGGGACTATAATTTTAAGATCACTTAAAATATTAAAGATGCAACATCTTTAATATTAACAAAGAAGTCTCACGGCACATATTCTTACTGCATCAAAAAAAAGAAATGCCTTATCTCCTGTTCTGTTTTGGCCCAGTTTTACAGGGTCTTCATACAGGACATCCTTATTGCCTTCATCTCATCTGGTCTGAAACTGACAGTCAAACTGCATTGCATTGTGCTCATTTTATCCAATGCACACAATCACTCATAATTCATTCATATTATTACTGTACATGGGCCCACTGTGCATGAAGCTACAGTCAACCTCTTTAAAATGTATGTATTTGTGTTTGGTATAGCTTTGTTGCAGCCAATGCATGTTATTTGGTATATTATGAAACTCCCATTTCACCCAATAAAAGCGGTTCGTACGAGCAGACTTATAACAGTCATGTCGGTTGCAGCCTGGCCAAAGGCATTTAGATTCGCATTTGCAGGAGCTTTGTGCTTTAATCTCTGATAAAGTCATTTAAAAAAAGATAACCAATTCGCCTGCAGCCACCCAACACAAGCTGCAGTTAACTAAACAAGTTCACTTAAACTTAGCCTAGTGTGACGACTACGCCATCTACTGCCCATCCTCCCCCTATAGGAGGCAGGCTTTGGCGTTCGACATCACCGGCCTTCTGACACCATCGCCCCATCTCATCAACTCATTGCACCTGTTGTCTCGTCTAGCGCACCTGATCATCATTTAGTCATTCCCCTCAGTATATATGTTTCCTTTGTCTTTGTGTGTTGTCTCTACTCAGAGCAGATGTCAGCTCAATTAAAAAACGCAAACTTACCAGCTCCGCAGTCCGCTCCTTCTCTCCAGCCGTCATTAATTCCTGACAGAATAACACACCTTAAAAGAAAGAGAATGGAGCACAGAGCTCAAAAAGAAGCCGGTGTTGCGGAGATCATACACGATCACACCAACCTGCTGGCCAACCTAGGCGCCGCTATGAACACCCTCGTCCAGGCAGTTCAGCGCCTAGAGTTGGCCCGGGCTGCTCCCGCAGCACCGGCTGCATTACCGCCTCCCCAGCCTACCCATCCCGGGATTGGAGCGATGCCCATTCCGCTTCCCCGGGATTACGACGGGACGGCGGACCGCTGTCAGGGTTTTCTACTCCAAGTGGACATCGCACTCCAGGTGATTCATACTGCGCCGACCGATGCCCAGAAGATCTCCTCACTCGTCTCCTGCCTGTCCGGCAAAGCCCTGGAATGGGCCACCGCCGTCTGGAACATCGAGGGGCCCTTCCAGGGCAGCTACGCCGAGTTCGTCCGTCGCTTCCGGTTCGTCTTTGATCATCCACACGAGGGGAGAGAGGCGGGCGAACGGCTCTTCCATCTACGGCAGGGGACGAGATCGGCACAGGAGTTCGCACTGGAGTTCCGAACCCTGGCAGCGGGTTCTGGGTGGAACGACCGGGCCCTATTCGACCACTACCGCTGTAGCCTTTGGGAGGACGTCCGAAGGGAGTTAGCATGTCGAGACGTGAACCTCTCGTTTGAGCAATTGGTCGAAACATCTATCCGTGTCGACAATATTCTGGCTGCCCGAGGACGTCCTAGCGGGGGCCCGGCTGTTCCAACCCACCACCTCGACACCGCCGTCCCCATGGATCTGGGGACGGCTACACTCCCGGGCAGAGGGCGAGGAGCTGGGGCTCAGAGGGGATCAGTTTAGCGCTGGGGCGGTTTCTCTGCTCCACACTACCCCTCTGTCTCCGTCTCCAGAGGCAACAGGCATGGCACTTCCGTATCACCCCAGGTAGCGCATGTACACTCACCGATTGCTTTTCCGCTCACTCTCTGCACCGTCCCTGTTGAATTCCCCGGTTTTCCATCACTTTCCCAGTGTAAGGCGCTTGTTGATTCAGGCGCGGCTGGGAATTTTATCGACAGGGATTTCGCTTTACGCGCACGTATTCCCCTCCAGGTCCTCACCAGCCCCCTACCTGTGATTGCATTAGATAACCGGCCACTAGGGTCGGGATTTGTTAAGGAATGTACTGTCCCACTCCTTATGATCACCTGTCACCACCACCGCGAAACTATTCCATTTAACGTTATTGATTCCCCCACATTCACAGTAGTTCTAGGTTTCCCCTGGCTGTCCATCCATGACCCTATCGTTTCGTGGGCTGGTCAGGTCCTTTCGGGGTGGTTGCATAAGTGCCAAGGTAGGTGTTTGGGTGTTTCCGTGGGTTCAACCACGGTGGAAAGTCCGGACAGTGCTCCCGTTGTGCCAATTCCTCCCGAATACAGGGACATGGCGGAGGTCTTCTCCAAAGCTAAGGCCTCTGTGTTACCGCCTCATAGGCCGGCGGATTGCGCGATAAACCTCTTAAATGAAGCTGCACTCCCTAAGGGTCGCGTGTATCCCCTGTCTCGCACCGAGACTGCGGCGATGTCCGCGTATGTTGAGGAAGCGTTAGGGAAGGGATACATTGACCCTCCAAGTCACCGGTCTCCTCGAGTTTCTTCTTTGTGAAAATGAAGGACGGTGGTTTGCGCCCGTGCATCGATTACAGGGTGCTGAATAATATCACCATCCCGTTCCGCTACCCTCTCCACTTAATCTCTGCGGAGGTCGAGAGAATGCACGGGGCCAGCTTTTTCACAAAGTTGGACCTCAGGAGTGCCTATAACCTGGAGCGTATCCGGGAGGGGGACGAATGGAAAACAGCCTTTAGTACTACCACGGGCCATTACGAATATTTAGTGATGCCGCATGGTTTAATGAATGCTCCATCATTCTTTCAATCTTTCATCAACGACGTTTTCAGGGACATGTTATGCGAAGGGGTAGTTGTATATAGTGACGACATCTTGATTTATACGACTACTCGCGCTGAGCATGTCTCGTTGGTGCGTAAAGTGCTTGCTAGACTGTTGGAACATGAACTGTACGTGAAAGCCGAAAAGTGTCTGTTTTTCCAGTCGTCCGTGTCCTTCCTGGGGTACCGTTTCTCGCGCACGGGTTTGGCTATGGAGGAGAACCACATTGGAGTACATGCACATGTTCGAGTGGCCTTTTATTATGGCCATCCCAAGGCACACCTGTGAAATACTCATGCTGTCAGATCAGCATCTTGATATGCCACATCTGTGAGGCAGATGGATTATCTCGGCAAAGGAGATGTACTCACTAACACAGATTTAGACCAATTTGAGAACAATATTTGAGAGAAATAGACCTTTAGTGTCCATAGAGAAAGTCTTAGATCTTCGAGTTCAGCTCATGGAAAATGGGGACAAAAACAAAAGTGTTGCGTTTATAATTTTGTTGAGTGTAACAACATGACAACCGTTGTAACATTTTGCGACAGGCGATCAGGTTTGATTTATTTTTGTAAAAGAAAAGTCTGCAAGATACATGTCACTATTTAACAGCTAATTTGCATACAACATAGATATCACGTTGTAAATGTTACTAGTTCTTATTGGTTTGGGGATATCTTTCATCTGAATAGTTATTAGTAACTCAATAATAAGTACTAGTATCTAATAAACATTGACCAGTAAAACTGAAATAGACACTAGTAACCTGGAAATAGTTAATAGTACGTTTTTGGGATTATAAGTTAAAACGGGGCTTGCCATACCTTTACTATGTAAATTTAAAAAAATACATTCTGTCCCGGGCAGGGCAGGGTTTGGGATAAGCCCCGAGTGTTTAATAATCCTCGCGACGACTCTGGCATTCAATAATATTTAATAAAATAAAATATTTATAATATTACTCCACTGGGGAGATTTGAGTTACTTTTTTCTGCTGCTGTCATGTTGTATCATGTTGTCTGCGTGCCATCGATGAGGGCTTTTTCGGGTCCTTTTGTTCATGAGTCAGTGTGCCTACAGACCCCCCATCATAACAAACGCATGTTTTACTCCATGATTACAAATATGTTTATCATTACAATAAAAAATCTAATACTACATAAATTACTGTAGGCCCTGTGTCCAATATACTGTTACAAACGTGTCTTTATAATGCTATTGTCTTGATAATTTTTTCTTCGCAAGCGTAAAACTAACAGCGTAGTGGTTGGGTAGAACTCCACTGCCAGTCGTTCAAATGAACGAAACAGCCGTTCAACTGACGAATAAAACTGACCGAGTCAGTTTAACATAGGCAAAAGCAGGAGCTCCGTGCTAGTTTTCATCTGTTTTTTTCATGACATCAGTAATCAACTAACTATATGAATTATTATATTCTGCATTCAATTATCACTTATTATCATGTCTTTATGTGGTCCCTGCCTTGATCTATTTTTCTTTGCGAATGTACATACACGTTAATTGGAGGACTGAGCTGGAGACCTGGGTAAGAAGCACATGATTATGTTCTAGAAATCCGCTGTCAAACGTTCAAATGTACGATACAATTGAACGAGTCACCTGGAAAAAGGACTCGTGAGTCCCGAGTCACTTAAAAGATTCATTCAAAATGAATGAATCGTTCTTGACCTGCACCTCGCTAGATTGAACTTATTGTTATCACCTATTCTGAAACAGAAATCTCTCAGTTTGACAGCTCCGAGTTAGTGTACCCAGAGTTCAGGTTTAAACTCAGAGTTTGATAAATCCGCATTCTGAAGCAGGGCCATGGTCTTTTATACTCGCCGTCTCACGTTCCAAACCGGATGCTGTATTAAGCGATATCCCGCCCACCGGCCCAGTTTGGTCCTTCTGAAATAGAAATCCGCCACAGTAGCCGCGTTTGCTTATATGTTTATTTAATGCTAGCACCGAACTTGTTGAAATTCACTATACGGGCCTCTCTATTTACTAGGGTGTATAGACATTTTGAAGTTAAGAGTATAGCGACTACAATTACAAGATATATGTCACATCAACCGAAGAGACTCTGCAAAGAAAACATGTCAGCTAAAATAATCGGAACCCATAATGGCACATTTCACTGTGATGAAGTACTAGCTTGTTTCTTCCTTCACCAGCTCCCGGAGTACAAGGTGTATAGTAATAGCATTTATTTGTTTTATTTTATAGGTATATGTAAATGGTTCATATGAACGCACATATTGATCTTTCACCCAAGCCACGATAAAACATTTAGCTGTTTTGTCTAACTAATTCCAGCTTGCTAGCTACTGTATTTGGCTACATTTGGCAAAATTAACGCTTAACGAGAATGTAAGTTAATGGTCCTCTCCACGATATGATGGACAGGGAATGTTTATTGGTCGCATTGTTTTAAAATAAATAGTAAACTCATTGGTAAATGACATCGCTTCCCATACCTTGCTTGCACGTTTATCATGGACTGCACTGCTTTGGTTCAGCTTCCTTGGCACTGCCACTGCCACTGTTTTTAAACGCTTACGTTTGAGGTACCCATTCTGTCCAAATGTTCGTATAAGTATCAGCATTTCTGTTCATATCTAAACCATCCACAATCTGCGATCGTGAAGCTAAAAAATGACTGATGATGCGTGAGAAATAATCTGAACTTGAATGTGATGTTTCACCAATGCAACAACAATCGGGCACTGATGTAATATAGGACTTTATGTTCCGCAGAGAATGTTAAAATATTCCATATGTACTTCACAGCCAACTCTCAGCTAAAACGAGAGTTTTTTAAATTGCTCACGTTGTCCAGAATCGGACATGTTGACATTTCTGCTGACTTTCTTTAATTTTAGGGTGCTGAGATCATCAGAACTAGAGACCCTGCGGAGCTGGCCAAGTGTGACATTGTTGTGGATGTGGGGGGGGAGTTTGACCCGAAGAAGCATCGCTACGACCATCATCAGAGGTAGTGTTATAGCCTGCAAACTAACACAAACGTTACTTACACTCGTCACACTTGACGCCACAGAGAATTTACGCTAATTACATACGTTGCTAGTACTGATTATTATCTTTTCACTGCCGCTACATAAAAATGAATTACTATGTAAATTGCCATGTTGTTGTGACACATACAATTTTGTATTCATTCCGTGTCACTCTGTGTATATACTTTGAAAGATGGTACATCTAAAACAAAAAAATGCATTTTGGTATTCTAAGTGTTTAACATTTAGTTAATGCCTCTTGTTAATGTGGAAAAGTACAACTTTCCGGAAAAATATACTTTGAAGAATTCTCAAACACAGATAGCAGTGGATTTCAAAATGACAATCAACTGTAGCTACTACAAGCTATGTGTTGTTCTGAAATCACATTGTTCTTTTTACCTTCTCAAAATGAATTATGCTCAAGATGGAAGAAAAATATGTCATCACACAAACATAATAATAGGAAAGAATGCAATGCTGTCATGGCAACTATAGTTCTATGTCAAAGTTAACTGACCTGCTATACAGTGCTGCTTAAAAGTATGAACCCTATAGGGATGTATCATTATGTATGTATATAATATTAAAATAAGCTAATAAAGCCTTATCTAAACTACAAGTTGTACAAAGTACATTCCAAATATTGGACACAACTAAAACATATGATATATTTTCATAATTTATGTATCAAAAATGGTTTCTTAAACCAAAAGTCAGATTTCACACGAACCCCTTCATTAAATAGCTTGTTCCATGGCCATTGGCCGCGATTCCTTGAAGTAAACATCTCCCATAGCCACTAGGCTCCACAGTGTCTGACATATTTTTGAGTGGTTTTTGCCCAGTCCTTCTTACATAACTCAATTCGGTGTATTTATAGGGGTTTTAGTCATGGTACTGCCTGCTTCAGGTCCAGCCACAGGATCTCGATTGTATTAAACACACAATTTTGGCTTAGCCCATCCCAAATACAAATCTTCTTTCCACTAAGCCTTTCTGTGGGTCTTTGTCTTGTTGGAAGACCCCTTTTTGGCCCAGTGATAGCTCTTTGACTGAACTGCCCCAGTTCTTGGAATTCCCATCATGGTTATTGACTGCTGGGAGTTTTTTTTGTGGTAGGCAGTGTTTTCATCAAGCATAGCAGTGATTGTGACCTAAAATGTCAATTTTGGACTAATCTGCTAGAGAATAGACTTCCATAAACCTTCAGGTTTGTCCAGGTGGTCTTTGACAAAGTTCAGAAGGGCGGTTTGGTTCAGAGACTTTCATTTTGATTCAGTGTTCTTATTGTGGAGGCACACATAGTTACCAGAGATGCCGCTTGGGAGATCTGCAAATCTCCAAATGTTCAGTTTGGGTTAATATTTACCTGATTGTTAATATTTCTTATGGCTCTTGGGGATATTTTGAAAGGCTGTCCACTCCTACGCCAAGTTAATGTCATGTTAAATGCTCTCCATTTGTAAATAATTTGCCTCACAGTGGAGGGATGGTGCTCAAGTCTTTTTGAGATAGCCATATCATTTGCAATGTAGTAACAAATGGCGTCAGTTATTTATTTCATCTTTTTGAATCCTTTTCAGACTGTGTAGCATTGGGAAATGCTTGTGTTATAGACACCTCTGTGGAGACACTTGTTGCTGGGTGCTTGTCAAGTCTCTTTTTGAGCCATGTACTGTTCATATTCGGTAACATGACTGTGCTCCAAGTGTTGAAACAAATGGGTGGCATTACTTTTTGTCGCTGAAACTGTTTTTCTGCAGTGTTTACATTTGAGTTCATTTTGTTAGGTGTCGTCTTAAATGAAGCCAAAATGTGTCCAAATGACGGACACTTCATTTTTCTTGGGTACAAGTTGGTCAGGTGACTTGGTGTTTCTTCTTTTTTTCTCCTTTTCAACTTCCCCTCTACCACCAAATTAATCACCTCTTCTTCCCAAGCCCTCTTTTCCCCCCACACCCACATGTGCTGGCACCCAAGAGAAACGCACCTGACACCCATTCCTCAACACCTGATTGAGGGTCAACAGCACATCATACACCAGGTCCTGTCTACTACGTGAACTACCCAATTGCAAGCTTTTCAACACAGCAACTGTGTCAGAGATAATCACCACTCTACCCAACATTGTCTATAATTGATCTTATCAAGGCTACGTGCATTGTCCTCAGAGAGGAACACTCTGCCCCCCACGCCATGTCATTTGAGTTCTATTCCATGATGCTTCCATGCTGCAGACTGGAAGGGGCGGAGTCACGTTACTACCTTGGCGGTAGTATGTTTTTAGGGGGAAATTATTAACAGGATTAAATAAAATGTAATAACCGACATGGGAAAATTATGTAGTTTTGAGGAACTCATTAGCCTTTGGTTTATGTTCTGCTTGTTCAACATTTGTTAGATAATCTGCTATTACACACATTCAGAGAGGATCTGAAAAGCAGATTTTTTTAATTCTTATCATTTTGGCGATCATGGTTTTCTTTTGACGCTCGCTAAACCTTTGGGGAGAGCCAAAAATTCCTCTATGCAGGATAAACCCTGCCATCAGTGCCTGGAATTGCCATCAGCCATAGAGATATTACTTGTCTTTGAATCAATTAAAGTTGCGATATTGTCTAATTATGACCCGGTTTAAGAAGTGATTGAATTCTGATTGATGCCTAGTGGCTAACACTCGCATGTGAGTTAAAATAATCAGATCAAATCAATGATAGAATTTTTGTTGTAGTTCTGGTGTAATGGATATGTGTAATATTGACCTGATGCTGATGGCAACATGATGTGGCTCAGGTATTGTAGGTGTTACGTTTTGACAAGTAGCGGTTTGTGGCAGGGCAATTATTTGCATCGGTAATGATTTCTCCACAAACCATCTTGCTAATCCTACAGAAATGTTGGACATTTCAAAAATATGACTGATCATGCAACAAAGTATTTTATTGAGGGATAGTGATCTTATGAAGCCATTTATTGTCACATAATTATTTGGCTCCTTTTTAAGTCATAATGATAACAGAAATTACCCAAATGGCCCTGATCAAAAGATGTCATACCCTTTATCTGTGTGTGTCACCACACAAGGTGACACACACAGATAAAAATGGCAATTAAATGTGAATTTCCCACAACTGTGGCTTTTTAAATAGCAATTAGTGTATAGTCAATGAGTTTGTTAGCTCTCTCATGGATGCACTGAGCAGGCTACATTTTGAGCTATGGGTAGCAGAAAAGAACTGTCAAAAGACCTGCATAACAAGGTAATGGAACATTATAAAGATGGAAAAGGATATTACAAGATATCCAATGTCTTGCACATGCCAGTCAGTACTGTTCAAGCACTTATCAAGAAGTGGATCTGTTGATACAAGTCAAGGTCACGTAGACAAAGAAAGATTTCAGCCGAAACTGCCAGAATGATGTTTGGTGATACAAAGACAAACCCTCAGGTAACCTCAGGAGAAATACAGGCTGCATGTTAGGGGTCTAAGTGACCTAAGAATGACCAATGAAATATTCTTTAACATCTATTAAATGAGAGCAGTACAAATGAAAATGTTAAATGCACAAACCAGCATTTGGGGCATGTTGGGGGGCTGGTTTTGCCAGCACAAACAAAAGTTTTAGCAGCAGAAATTAAGTACAAACAAAAGGGACTATTTTGGTTGAATTTGGATGATGTTAGGGGCTGGGTGTCCTCAGAATGGTCTATACAGTTTTATTTATTATCAAAAAAATGACAGCAGCACAAACCAAAATGTTAAAATGTTTGAGGAATTTGGAGCATGTTGCGGGGCTGGTGTTGCCATCCCCTACAATTAAATGTCTAATATTTAAACCACGGAAGCAGCACAAACGGGACTATTTTGAGAGAATTGGGAGCATGTTGAGGGCTAAGTGACTCAGAATGGCTTATAAAATATTCTTTAATATCTATAAAATGATCGTGGCACAAAAAAATTGTTACGACATTGACAGAGCACAAAGGATTGCGTCTATTTTGCTGTAGTATTGCGTTGTGTAGGGCACCAACTTCACGCGGAGTTCACCAGAGGCAGCGGCTTAGACCAACCTAAGTATTTGCATTGATTTATCATTTTGACAAATGTTGTTCTTTATGACGAATGACTGATACAAAAATGCCAAAGTAGAGCTGGGACAATATTCTGATATTCCATAAATGATTAATACAGGCCGAACTGAAAACGTATTGCAGGCATTCTTTAGATATAGTTAGCTACAACAAGTAGCATATAGTCGAAATGCGAAATTCTAATTTAATTCTGGTGATTGATTATGGGAAAATTTGTACTTTTGCTATTTTATTTCAATATGTATTTTTTTGGTTACAATTGGGCTAGATTCAAGAAAATTGAATCAGTCAATCAAATTTAGTTCATAAAACTGTTTTCTCATCAGCTGTGAGAGTACTACATATACCCAGCCTAAAACCCCATAGAACGAGCAAGATGGTTTTGACAGGTGGCTGATTGCTCCACTGTGCCTCCTTTTTTACTCCTCCTCCTCCTGCCCTTTTCCTTCCCTATTTTAACTGCCGTCATTGTATAATTGATGTGAGGATGCCGTTGTTAGTTCAATTAGCCTGCTAACAACCCTGTGCCGCACAGCACGTCACTCACTCTTCAGACACTCTGGAGCTGTGCTAGACACCAGCATCCCAAATGGAACCCCATTTCCTATGTAGTGTACTACATTTGACCATGGCCCATAGGGGTGTGGTATTAAGTATTGCACTATGTAGGGAATGGAGTGAGATTTGACATGCAACCGTAGTGTCTGAATTTAAACCAGAATTAAATGACCAGTGGTGGCTCAGGCAGTAAAGCAGGTCTCTCCACATGCTCTCAGCTGACTGCATTATTGGAGTTGACATATAATTGACATTTATCAAATGGCCTACACAAAACACACAGTTGATGTGTTTGCATGGTGATGATTTTGATTAAAAGAAGTGCTGATATTTATTTTGTTGTGCAATCAGGTCTGTAACAAAACCAAGCTTGCCAAATTGTTGGTATTGTAAGCTGCTCTGGGTAAGGGCATCGGTTAAATAACTTTTTAGTTAGTGTAGACACAGAGGGAAAGAGTGGAGGGAATTGAACCCTGGTCTCCAGGAAGAATTTGTATTTACAGTGGTTATACAAAATGAAGGAAACACTGCTTGGGAAAGGACCTATTACTAACTTAATCACCAATTTAAAAACACCACTGGTTGGTTGATTGCCAATTAGCAGTACAAATGTGTCAGCCATTAATAAGGTCTTACAAATAGCACTGATATTTGAGTTTTCAAAGCAACATGAGGCACCTAACATATTTCCTAATTTTATTACATGCATTTGTCTTGAGTTGTGGGTCCCAGTGCGGATTTATTTGTATTTAAAACAATTTAAAAAGTTAAAATTATGCTTTACAGATGGATGTCTGCTCATTCATGGAAGATCTACTCCAAATAAATAACTAACACATTTCCAAAGAGGCCAAATAGTCAGTGTCTGAATTGCAGGTGCATTGGTTCCAATGGGGGGCCAGCAGAGTGGCAGCTGGAATCATCAGAAATCGTCGTAATGTGCAACACAATTAGAAGGACTTTGGAAAGGGACAGCAACAAGTCTTTCGAGTCTGGTACTCCGGAGGTGTGGGTGGGCCAAGACCTGATGTTCTCCTAAATTTAAACAGAGCAGGAGACCAGGAAGCTTTAGAGAGCGCTTTCCTTTGATTTACAAGGATATTGAGTGGAGAATTGGAACTGTCCCTTCCACAATAATATAGCTGGGTTAAACATTGGGGCTGAGACCAAGTAGGAGGCACCAATAAGAATGAATTTTTCTAATATACATTTCTAAATAACAATTAACTGATGTTGGTGTTGCTTATAATTTCAACAAATGCTTTTTGTATATTTTAATAACAAAAATTAAGATTTTTCATTCAAGCCCAATCCATTTATGTCGGAATGTATCAATTATATGATAAATACACATTTTCTTTTTGTAATTGTACATTATACAATGTCTGGATACTAATGTAGTTAATAAGGTATTAGACTTCATCTCCAAAAACACAACAGAGGAAACAAAAAGAACAATTAAGATAAATTTCATGAAGTCTATGCCTATAACCGGTATTTTTTATTTTTTATTAAATAAGAGAACACAATAGAATTTTTTACAATACACACGGCCTATCGGATGCTGAGAAAATTAAGTGCCCAGCATTGTTAGAGAACATTTTGCCTATAGCATGTATACAATAAAATATGAAATGTACCCCTAAATAAATAAATCAGACAATATATTTTCTATGTAAAATATAATTATCTGACATGAGCTCTCTTCTGTTAATAGTAGCTAACACTGATACACTGCTGGTTTTGCAGGTTTTCCTACTTACAAAGCATGTTGAGGTCTATAATTGTTATTATAGGTACACTTTAGGTATCACATTGTATATTTTTTATATAATGAATGTGCATTTTATTGCATTACATAAGTATTTGATCACCTACCAACCATTAAGAATTCCGGCTCTCACAGACCTGTCTGTTTTTCTTTAAGGAGCCCTCCTGTTCTCCACTCATTACCTGTATTAACTGCAACTGTTTGAACTTGTTACCTGTATATAAGACACCTGTCCACACACTCAATCAAACAGACTCCAACTTCTCCACAATGGCCAAGACCAGAGAGCTGTGTAAGGACATCAGGGATAAAAATGTAGACCTGCACAAGGCTGGGTTGGGCTACAGGACAATAGGCAAGCAGCTTGGTGAGAAGGCAACAACCGTTGACGCAATTATTAGAAAATGGGAGATGTTCAAGAAGATGGTCAATCTCCCTCGGTCTGGGGCTCTGTGCAAGATCTCACCTCGTGGGGCATCAATGATCATGAGGAAGGTGAGGGATCCGCGCAGAACTACACGGCAGGACCTGGTCAATGACCTGAAGAGAGCTGGGAGCACAGTCTCAAAGAAAACCATTAGTAACTCCACTCGCCGTGTTTGGAGGAAGAGGAAGGATGAGTACAACCCCAAGAGCACCATCCCAACCCTGAAGCATGGAGGTGGAAACATCATTCTTTGGGGATGCTTTTCTGCAAAGGGGACAGGATGACTGCACCGTATTGAGGGGAGGATGGATGGGGCCATGTATCGTGAGGTCTTGGCCAACAACCTCCTTCCCTCAGTAAGAGCATTGAAGATGGGTCGTGGCTGGGTCTTCCAGCAAGACAATGACCTGAAACACACAGCCAGGGCAACTAAGGAGTGGCTCTGTAAGAAGCATCTCAAGGTCCTGGAGTGGCCTTGCCAGTCTCCAGACCTGAACCCAATAGAAAATCTTTGGAGGGAGTTGAAAGTCCGTATTGCCCAGCAACAACCCCGAAACCTGAAGGATCTGGAGAAGGTCTGTATGGAGGAGTGGGCCAAAATCCCTGCTGCAGTGTGTGCAAACCTTGTCAAGAACTACAGGACACGTATGATCTCTGTAATTGCAAACAAAGTTTCTGTACCAAATATTAAGATCTGCTTTTCTGATGTATCAAATACTTACGTCATGCAATAAAATGCAAATTAATTATTTAAAAATCATAGTCATTTTCTGGATTTTTGTTGTAGATTCTTTCTCACAGTTGGAGTGTACCTATGATAAATTAAATAAATTACAGACCTCTACATGCTGTGTAAGTAGGAAAACCTGCAAAATCAGCAGTGTATCAAATACTTGTTCTCCCCACTGTACATCTTATACTCATCTCAATGTTGACCAAAAATGCTGGCCAGATAGTACCCAGGCAGGCGCAAATCACTCTTAATCATTCTTAATGAATTAACTGAAAAATGAGAATGATGTGTAATGATGATGACATAGTTGATCAGATGTAGTGGGACAAAATATGTTATACCTCTAAAATTAGTATTGTAATCTTATTCATGACATATCTTTTTTATAAGGAGAGAAACTAAATACGAAACCATCTGTCTGAATAAGCAAATATGAATGTGTTTTTTTCTGATCAGTTTGTAGAACCATGAAGATGATTCAGCTTCCTATGTAATTCATTGGTGGTATTACAAAATTAATAGTTAAACAAAATTGAAATGATATCCTTGACTGTTCATTAACTCTTTGATATTCGGTTCACCTTATGCAAATCTTTGTACCTGTTTTGGCTTAGTAATCTAAAGTTCTAATGGATTTATCTATCAAGAATTTTAATATGGTGGATCTTCATTTTATAGATGTTTAGAGCCTCATCAAACAAAAATACAATAGCCTTTGTTCTTTAAAATAGTCATTATTTTCTTATTCTTATGTTTCATAAAATTTCCAAAAAAGACCAATGCAATTCTTCAAATAATTCATTTAACATCCCTAGTAGTTCTAGTGTTAACTGATTAGGCATGTGACAAAACAAGTCCCGTATTAGGCGGTTGTCTCACCTGGGTCTCTTTGGTTAAATTGGAGTATTTAACAGTAATTTGTTGACTTTAGTCTATTGTAAATAAATGAAATACATATGGTCTGTTCAAACACCTTTTTATTAGAGACTTTAGGGTAAACAACTATTGTTATTTACCTCTGAAAATATTCATGAAACAATGATAGGCTGAACGTGTAGCCTATTGCCTGTGAAACAACTGCCTTCATGTAAATGTGACAGGTTATAAACTTGAACTATATTTTCATGTGGGTCGACTGTGGTATATTGTATATATCAAAGTGTGGTGGGAAAAAAAACATTGTGTTAAGCAGGGATGTGAATTGGACCTTATTTTACTATTTTAGCATGTGTTTTTATTCGAATCGTTTTCGGTTAACCAAAATGCATGTTTTTAAAAACAACCTATACCACATGAGCGCTACTACATAACTCACAGAGGACAGGGTGTGGTTCTTATGTAACATCGCCTTAATGACTGTCCATGTGACAAAAAGTGACTGCGTGTATGGAGGAAGCCATGTGGTTGACATGCAAAACTACAGAACTAGAAGACAATATTAATCAACACACAACATTATGATTATTGGATGGCAGAATCTAGAGAAGCTAGTTTACTACGTTAGTCAGCTATATTATATTCCTGCACTCTCAACTGCCTTTCAATTCCACAGCTGAACTTTGGGTTGTGTTTTGTGGCCAAACATTTTTTTCCTCAGAGGCAATATTATTTAAATAAATATATTACATCTTCCCCTTGAATTATTTGATTTTTATCCACTTACTAACAGTAGGCTAAGACGAATTGCGTCATTCTGACTGAATGGTCCCGACCACACTCCTACCTGTTTGATTTAGGAACGTAAACAAGAAGTTATAAAAACGACCATACTTTTTTTACATGTCATGGTATATCATTATATGTAAACATTTTTAATTGGAATTTGAAAGGTATTTTTATTTCAACCAAAGAAATACATTACGTCAAATAATTGGGGTTCATACACACATATATTCGAATGATATATACATTTTGGGTATTTGAATGTTCGAATTCGTGCCATTCCCTAGTATTAAGCTACTTTGCCAAAAATCCGACATCTGAATTACAATTCCGTAATGTCAGAGGCTGCGTTGTCAGTTGGGTGTTCATTGAATCAAACACAGCAACATAGTAATCCATGAATTGGATTATAGTAGACTATTCCTCTGATTTGAATGTTTTTTTATGGCCATATAAAAACAGATGCAGGCTTGAATTAAAAGCAATAAATACTTCAATATCAGCAGATTTAGGCGGTGTAGACATTCTCATCAATGCTCCCTAGTGGCCAATCTTTTAATTTTGTTATTGTCCATGCTGCATGGCACTGTTACGTACAGCTGTATCCCACAGTACAAAACAGGAACAATGCTTTCTGGGTTGATAATGAAAGCCAGGAAGATTTTTTTAAAGCAAACACTCAGGATTAGTACCATCCCTAGCTGCTGCTGTGAGAGATCTGTCTTACTGACTTGCTTTCCATTGCTAAAAGCTAATAACGCAGTTTTTTACTTATTTCCAAAATAATTTTCCTTTGTCTATTCTGAAATGTCTTACAGGTTGGGATTTCCTATATAAAATGGACAATGGTAAAAAAAGAAAAAGGACTGTCTCAATATTGCTGGAGGATGCCTGATTCAGGCACACACATTCTTTACTGTGTAATTTTTTTTTTGTTTCTGTATAATTTAATATGAATTTCATGCCTTTTTTAAATAGCATAGTGGTTAGAGTAGCAGACTTGTGAACTAGGTCCTGAGTTCGTATCTCCTTGCAGGCAAAGCGAAGTACGCATTGTGAATTATTCCTTATAGACGTAAACTTTGCTGACTGAAACCTGGAACTGTATATGATTATATTGCGAGTGTTTCTGGCATGGAATAGTTCATCTTCAGTCTCACTCGCAGTTGCTCAATTCTTAGGATCAGTCCTAGGAAGTTTGTAGACACTAATAAGCCTATTACGTTTCTAATAAGCTGTTAAAATGACCAGTGGCAAAAGTCATGTAATTCATAGATGCTATGATGGAATTATATTTAAAAATGAAACATTTGTCAGTTTAACACAATGCTCAACATTGTCTAGTGACTGCTAAAACATGTGGTACTGTGGCACAGTGGTTATAGACAGTGCCTCTCACATAGAAGAACTACGTTCATTTCTATTGAGAGCAACTATATTTATTAATTTTATTTGTGGGCCGCAATGAGACTATGTTATACAGTATAGCAACTATTTCTGGTACATTCCACAATTATCTTGTCTTTTCACTTGATGAAATAGTTATTGTCACCCTTATTGATAGTTATTATATCAATGTCATTCACAAATGGAAGAAATATTTAATTTGTTATGTCATGAAAGAAAAAAATACATTCTTATGCCATGAAATGTAATTGCTTTGGCAGACTCGCTAGCAGTTGCTCAATTCTTGATTATTCCAGTAAGTTATTAGATACTGGTAAAGCCTTTTACTGGCTAATACACTGTTTAAATGACCAGTGGCAAACTGCATACATAGACGCTATTTGTGTTGGAGGTAAACTTAGTAAGAAATGTTGGTCTATTTAACTGTATCAATATTATTCACGAATGGCCAATTTACTATTAAAACGGCCAGTGGCAAAAGAAGATCTGATTTGTATGTACAGATGCTGGGTGTCAGTATAGACAAGAGGCTATACTGACAGTTGGGAAATGTGCAGCTCTGTGGTTTGTGGTTAACAAAACAGCCTTTCATGTGGGTGATCCGGGTTTGAATCTCGAGATGGCAATACTTTCTATTGCGGGCCCCAGTTTCAGCTGAAGAAAAGCAGCCCCAATGCATGATGCTGCCACCACCATGCTTCACTCTGGGTATTGTGTTGTTTGTGTGTGATGTGCATTGTTGTTTTTGCGCCACACATACCTTTTGGAATTAAGGCTGAAAAGTTCAACAGTGGTTTCATCAGACCATAACACATTTTGCCACGTGCTTTTGGGAGACTTGATGTTTGATATTGTAAACTTCAGCCGGGCTTGGGTGTTTTGCTTTGTAAGAAAAGGCTTCCGTTTTGCCACCCTACCACATAGCCCATTCATATGAAGAATAAGGGTGATATTTGTCACATGTAGCACACAGACAGTACTTGCCAGAATTTCCTGCTGCTCCCTTAATTTCACTGTAGGCCACTTGGATGCCTCCCTATCCAGTTTTCTTCTTTTCCATTCATCAATTTAGGAGGGATGTTCAGTTCTTGGTAATGTCTCTTTTGTACCATTTTTTTCTCCACTTGATTATGACTGTCTTCAGTATTCCATGGTACATCAAGTGCTTTGAAAATTATGTTGTACCCTTCTCGTGATTGATATCTTTCAACAATGAGATCCCTCTGATGCTTTGGAAGCTCTCTGCGGGTCATGGCTTTTGCTCTGCGATGCAGCCTTATTTGTGATTCATCTGAGTCACTTTAAATGATGGCAGGTGTATAATGACTTCTATTCAACAACCTCTACTGACTTCTATTGAGTTTGAATGTGATTGGTTAATTCTGAACACAGCAACATCCCCAGTTATAAGAGGGTGTGCACACTTATGCAACCAGGTTATTTTTAGATGTTGTCCTTCGAAGATTTCAGTTTGTCATTCAACTGAATTGTTCACATTATAGGCTACATTAAAGGTGGAAAAAGTTCTGACGTGATTTATCTTTGTCTCGTTCTTTTACATCACAAAAACCTGGCATTTTCACAGGGATGTGTAGTCTTTTTATATCCACTGTATTCTAAATATTATAGCATGAAAACCGCCAAATATATTTTTACCTGACTCCCTTTTAATGTTACTAAATAAAGATGAGCATAATGTGTACAGACAACCAGTGACACTTGAAACACTCGTGCTCATTACCACCTACAAGAGAATTGGCAAAAAATTGACGGATCAATACTCTAATTTGTAGAAAAATCTGATTTGTAGACTTGAACACCTGCTAAGTTCGGAGGAACTTGGAACATCTGGGTTTACTAAAACTAGCCCAAAGCACCCCTCCACCCAAAATGCAATTCTTTCAGTACTAGGTTGGCTTAGCAGTTAAAGGGAACAGATAGATTTTTAAGCAAGCAAATGAGAGCTGTCACATTAAACTCAATCTTCCATGATGAGCACCCGGGGGCAATTTGGATTTACTACCTTGTTCAGGGAAAGAACAAAATTCTTTCCACCCGCTCTAGTATTTGATGTAGAAGAAACTTGGTCTCTGGTGAGATGCTCTAACTGCTAGGCAACCTTCTGCCTCGTAGAGTTTGGCTAGTAACAGAATGATGACATGTTTTTTTTGCTTGTCCTTGAACCTGCATACAACATTCCTTGTATTTACACTTGGACAGTAAAACTTTAAAACAGTAAAAAAAATTCAAGGGTTTAGTCTCTCTGAGTGATGGTGTATCCTTGCAATCAATCTATTTACTCTTCCTCGGTTCCACACAAAACCTCAAAGAACTTTGTTCTTCTTCGCACTGTTCTTCATCATGTTGTTTATCTCATACTCTACTGTGGTTGATGTCACTTTTTTGCTGTCATCTAAATTCAGAAGATAAACATATGTTTCATCCTGAGTATAGCTGTTTATTTAATGAATAGTGTTTCATTTAAGCTAGAATACATTTGTGGCCTAGGTTTTGAGGTTTTCCTTGCTCATGTTGGTAGAATGGGTCTGAATCAGGCCCACTACTCATTCAGCAAAAATGTTTCTTTCCCCACAGTTTCTTCCAAAATGAAAGAAGAAATTAGCTATTTAGAAGATGAACAGGGTGTAACATGAAGCAATTTTACACTGTAAGCCACCTGTCTGCAATCTATATTACATGCCTGTGGACCTTTACTAAACTATGAATCATGTGGTGTTTGTTCTGAGAATGTACACGTTTTCTGCTCACTTTACCCAGGACATTCTCTGAAACGTTCCATACCCTGTGTCCTGAGAAGCCGTGGGTGACCAAGCTGAGCTCGGCTGGTCTGATATATTTGCACTTCGGAAGGAGGGTCCTGGCCCAGATCACTTCCATGAAGGAAGATGACAGACAACTGGAAGTGCTATACGATAAGGTGAGATACCAACGCTCACAGCAGAAAGGTATACAGTGCTGATTGAAAGTATGTGAAACCTACAGGGATGGTAATTATTTTTGTATAGAAATCATAAAATATTAATTATAAATTTGTAATAAAGACATTGCAAATAATGTGCACACAAGAAACATACAGTGATGAGACAAAACATTATGACCACCGTTCCAATATGCTGTTGGTCCTGTGCGTGCCACCAAAATAATGACCCACCAAGCATGGAAAATAAGGACCTGCCGACCCGCCAAGGCATAGATTCTACAAGACTGCTGCAGGTGCACGGTAGTATCTGGCAACAACATGAGCAACAGATCCTTCCGTTCCTGTAAGTTGTGTGGATGAGCGGCCGTGGATCAGATCGTGTTGATCAAGCTCAGTCGGTGGCCAGGGCAACACCTTCACCTCTTCATCATGTTCCTCAAACCGTTCCTAAACAATTTGTGCAGTGTGGCAGGGCACATCATCCTACTGAAAGAGGCCACTGCCTATATGGTCTGCAACAATGTTTAGGTAGGTGGCATGTGTCAAATTGGCATCCACATGAATGCCCAGACCCAGGGTTTCCCAGCAGAACATTGCCCAGAGCATCGTACTTGCACTGGCTTGTCTTCCCACCGTGCATCCTCGTGCCATCATTTCCCTAGTTTATTGGTACTCGTACACGGCTGTCCCCCTGATGTAGAAAAACATGGGACTCATTGGACCAGGTGAACGTCTCGTTCATTGTTGGCATTGGACAGGTGTCAGCATGGGCACTCCGACCAGTCTGCGGCTATGCAGCCCCATATACGTGCACTGTTGTGACACATTTTTCCTTTAACAATCATTTTCTGTCACTTGTCACAGTAGACCTTTTGTAGGTTCAGACCAAATGGGATAGCCTTCAAGGCCCTCATGAATCGATGAACATTGGGCGCTCAACACCTTGCCGTTGGTTTGTGATTTGTCCCTCCTCGGGCCACTGTCAGTAGGAACTCTGCTGACTGGGAGCACCCCACAAGCCTTGCTGTTTCAGAGATTCTCTGACCCAGTCATCTGGTCATTACAATTTGTCCCTTGTCAATGTCCCTCAAGTCTTTACTCCTGCCGATTTCTCCTGCATCCGACATGTTGACGATGAGAACTGTTTATTTGCTTAACATCTATTCTCACCAGACCTTGACATCTGCCCTTGTTAGGAGATAATAATGTTATTTCACCTGAGAATGAACATAAGGTTTTGGCTCATCAGTTGATATTTTCAAACAAAAATGTATTGGTCTACTTATGTATTGGTCTGTTCTACACGTTCCAGAATTCATAGCGAACATAGATACCTCAAAAAATGGCATTCAGAGAAAAGGAAAATCATACTTAGAAGATCAAAAAAACACTTTTTAAACAACAGTAATGTTGGAAACACCAACCGCTATTACAACCCATATGTTGTTCTGTGTCGGTCTGTAGTAATAACAAGTAACAAAAAGCTCTGTTGCTGTTGGCTTCCTTGTTGCCACTACCAGTAATGCACCCATAAGAACCTAAACAAATCTTACTTGGAAACACCACCTTGGACTTTACCTCCCTAATATAAGATACTAACAAGCAGTTATGTTAACACCTACCACAGTAATGACTGTATCCATTGAATATTTCCTTTTGACTAAGTTATTATATAACTGTGGTTACTCAGCCAAAATTAGGAGGTAGAATTAAGAATTCATGCTTTCTCAACTAGCTGATTTTCGATTGAGTGACTCCAATCAATTGCCTTTTAACATAGCCATATTTACAGATACCTTAGTGTTATGTCCAGTAGGGGTATATCCTGAGGCATGACAGCGATACAATACTTTATCAATACGCTGGGCCACAATTCAATGTATTGGAATTTCCCTGAATGTTGCTGCAATATGATTCGATGCACATATGCACAGAATTCCAAAGCGATAGCCCTGTGAGTTAGACACTATAAAGATTTCATGATGAACACAAAGTCTAATTGCACAAGGCTTTATATTTTAAACAGCACTGTATACATGGGTGAGATTCATATGTTGTGGTCTACTGACGTTAGGGTTTGGATTAGAAATAAAAAAGAAACGTAATTATGAGCTTTTTTCCTCAAATCCTCCAACCAGGAATTTATGATGAATAAATTGTGGGAATTTAGTCAACTTAAAAATGCTGGTTTTGTGCATTGTATTTTCAAGCTGTATGAGAACTTTGTGGAGGAGGTGGATGCAGTGGACAATGGTATCTCCCAGTATGATGGCGAGCCTCGCTATGCCATCTCTACTACACTCAGTGCCCGCGTTGGATACCTTAACCCACATTGGAACAGCAAAAGCCAGGACACCGAGGTTTGTTCCAGCACACCTTCTCAATACACTTATTTTCTTCTTGAACAAACACAATGCTCTCAGTCAGTACAAAATATCACTGTATCGCAAGCCTGAATGTTTAACAAAAGCAAAATTTGTTTACATTTTTCTCTTGAGTATACATAAGCGTGCACAATTATTAGGCATCAATTAATGTACAGAATTATTAGGCAACTAAATTACAAAAATAATTTCTCCAGTTCACTTTGTTATTCGAAATGTTTAAGTGCAACAAATAAGTAACGCAAAATTAAAATTAATTAACATTTCACGCCTTTTAAAAATATTCAGTTACCGATATAGCCACCCTTCTTTTCAATAACTGCCATGAGCCTTCCATCCACGCAGTGTGTCAGTTTCTTGATCTGTTCACGATAAAATTTCGCTGAAGCAGCAACCACAGCCTCCCAAATGCTGTTCAAAGAGATGTATTGTCTCATGTTTGAGAAGGATCCACAATTTCTCTGTAGGATTTAAGTCCGGTAAGGAAGGGAGCCAGGTCATTATTCGGGGATCTTTGAGACCCTTGATTGCTAGCCCAGCAGTGTAGTACTTGGATGCATGTGTTAGAGCATTGTCCTAAAATAAAGAACATGGCCTTCTTGAATGCTGAGGACTTCTTCCTGTACCAGTACTTGAAGAAAGTTTCTTCCAGAAACTTGCAGTAGGTATGGGAGTTGAGTGGAACCTTTTTGGACCTTTTTGACCCAAAAAGGTCATCCTTAATGATAGCAGCCCATTCCAGTTCCCCTTCTCTACCTTGCTATTGCCTGACTCGAAGTCATGCTTCAATTGTTTTGCTATTTTAAGTGTTGCATCTGTCTGAAAGGCATTTTACAATTTGTCATTTCAATGTCCGTTAAATCTCTTTTTTTGCCCATATTACCTGAGGTCATGAAGCTGACTTAATAATGATGCACACCTTGGTATAAGGTGCTATTACCACACACCCCCATTACACCAATGCATTTTACCTGAAAATGATTCAATCCAATGAGCCCTCGGGTTTATATGGTTTGGCATTGGAAAATCAGAATACTCACTTGCCTAATCATTCTGCACGTAGTGTATCGAAGAAGACTCGAGATGATTTATTTTGTTTTTGAAAATTTGCTATTATTAAAAGCTTGAGACACCACCTTTTAAGCTAGCAGTTTGCAAGTGTGAAGACAATTGTATCCAAACTATATAATGTTTCTGAGCAATTTGCAAGCATATTGCTTGATTTTCTCAGACTTCATTCCCACGATCCAGAATGATATGCCTCGAACATCTTCATCGGCTTATCCGTTATCGGGTCGTGGGGGCAGCAGCTCCAGCAGGGGACCCCAAACTTCCCTTTCCCGAGCTACATTTGCCAGCTCTGACTGGGGGATCCCGAGGCGTTCCCAGGCCAGTGTCGAAATATAATCTCTCCACCTAGTCCTGGGCCTACCCCGAGGTCTCCTCCCAGCTGGATGTGCCTGGAACACCTCCCTAGGGAGACGTCCTGGGGCATCCTTACATGATGCCCGAACCACCTCAACTGGCTCCGAGTTCCTTACGGATGACTGAGCTTCTCACCCTATCTCTAAGGGAGACGCCAGCCACCCTTCTGAGAACTCATTTCAGCCGCTTTTACCTGCTATCTAGTTCTTTCAGTCATGACCCAGCCTTCATGACCATAGGTGAGGGTAGGAATGAAAATTGACCGGTATATCAAGAGCTTTGCTTTTCTGTCTCAACTCTCTTTTCGTCACAACGGTGCAGTAAAGCGAATGCAATACCACCCCCGCTGCTCCGATTTTCCGGCCAATATCCCACTCCATTTTTCCATCACTCGTGAACAAAACCCAGAGAAACTTGAACTCCTCTACTTGACGTAACGCCTCATTCCCTACCCGGAGGAGGCACTCTATCGGTTTCCTGCTGAGGACCATGGCCTCATTTAGAGGTGCTAATCCTCATCCCAACTGCATCGCACTTGGTTGCAAACCGGTCCAGTGAGTGCTGGAGGCCACAGACCTATGATACCATCAGGACCATATCATCTGCAAAAAGCACAAACTAAAAAGTCTATCCAGGATTATATATTCTCTCATAATTTACATAAACCCTTGATCAAAGGAATGAAGGCGAAATCTGTAATAGGTGGTAATGAGCATTTACGTAGTGATTCCACTCATGTTTACTCGCAGCTATTCTGTGAATTGTGTGCCAGGAAGCTTTGAGCTGTGCTACCATTGCTTGCCATTGTGCTGTTCCAAATAATGGGAATGTGTTCCCGTAGAAAAGCCAGATATGCAAGATTGTGCTGTAACTGACCTGAAACACCAGGTGTATTGAATTTAGTTAATCATTTAACAGATCATTTTGCTCAGCTGGTCAGATCTGTGCTTGACAAAATTCAGCACTGCTGGTCTCCCAGGTTGGTTAAACCAACATCCTGTGGCTGTCCAGGGACAAGGGTTGCCATGGAATGAAAGACAACTCAGTTTATTGGATGGATTTGAATGAAGACAGAACCTGCACCTTTTTATTCCAATCCAAGCACTGACCACTTGATTCAGGCAGCACGTGGCACAGGGAATAGTCTTCCTTAGACACAAGTACCTTTTGGCTCATTACCATGGTAACCTTCAGCATTTCCAAGGGCAATGGAAAATGACCTGTAATATTTTGCTCATAGAAAAGGTAAAGTTTTTGCTTGAAGGTATTACTTGTAGCTAGGAATGTCTTTCAGAAACAACAAACAGCCTGCTTGTTTGTATATTGTGTTTCTGGCTGCAATTTGTGGTACTGAAAATTGTAAGTGGTTGACCAAGTTACTTTAAGGGCCTGGACCGACCCTAGTCAAAAAAAGGTAGCTGAGTATTTGTGTGCATCGGTTAGCAGACTTTTAGCAGCTAGTCTATTAATACAGACCTATGTTCGCACTTTGTTTTGGAATCAAAAGCAGTTACTGCTAGACAACGAGGTGCTACATTTTCCAATCTTAGATCGGCGCTCTCACTGCCAGAACTGTTTCCGTATAACAAGACAGTCTGCTTAAATGATGGGCTTCTACCAGAGATATGATAAATCGGAAGCAGACCGGGAGAACAGTCCTTCTCAATGTACTGTACAAAATCACACACAAAACCTATAAGGGAAGTCACCAAGCACAAACCTGCCTGTGAGTAAGACAAGTGTTCAGTGTCTATGAAAGGATTTTGAGCCATTAAACTCTGCATGCTGATCTGAAACTAGGTCAAAGACCTTGGTGAGCCCTATCATCTTTCTCAGATGGAGAGTGTGGGAGGGCAGGGCAAATCACACTGGAGACAAGAATCCTTTGAATTCCTACCCTCTGGGTTCGCTCTATTCCAGTGTCCAAAATGTCACCCTATTCCTTATTTAGAGAACTACTTCAGACAAGAGCCATGGGCAAATGTAGTGTACTATATAGAAAAGAGTTACATTTAGGATGTACGCTATATGTTGCCTTGGCAACAACTACTTCCATTTTACCTATGGAACCAGTTTTTTGTCTATTTCTATTCATGTTATCCCATCTGATGGGCCAAATCCAGATAGATAACTTTTGGTAAAAATGGCCTCTGGCGACTCAGTCTCAATGGAGTGTGTTTTCTTGCAATTTATTTTCAATCTCCTTTTATTTCTCCACACTGGTTTTAGTAAAGGAGCACTCTATGGTCTGGGTGATCCAGCGGTCTAATCTCATGCCCTTGGTGCACATTTATTGCTGCGGCATGGGTTCAAATCCAGCCCTGGGATGTATAGTGCCTTGCAAAAGTATTCACCCCCTTGGCTTTTTACCTATTTTGTTGCATTACAGCCTTTAGTTCAATGTTTTTTTTTTTATTATCTGAATTGTATGTGATGGATCAGAACACAATAGTCGAAGTTGAAGAAGTGAAATGAGAAAAATATATACATAACTATTTTTTTGAAATAAATATGTGCATATGTATTCACCCCCTTTGTTATGAAGCCCATAAAAAGCTCTGGTGCAACCAATTACCGTCAGAAGTCACATAATTAGTGAAATGATGTCCATCTGTGTACAATCTAAGTGTCACATGATCTGTCAGTACATATACACACCTCTTTTGAAAGGCCACAGAGGCTGCAACACCTAAGCAAGAGGCACCACTAATCAAACACTGCTATGAAGACCAAGGAACTCTCCAAACAAGTAAGGGACAATGTTGTTGAGAAGTACAAGTCAGGGTTAGGCTATAAAAAAAATATCAAAATCTTTGATGATCCCCTGGAGCAGCATCAAATCTATCATAACCAAATGGAAAGAACATAGCACAACAGCAAACTTCCCAAGAGACGGCCGTCCACCAAAACTGAGGGATCGGGCAAGGAGGGCATTAATCAGAGAGGCAGCACAGAGACCGAAGTTAACCCTGGAGGAGCTGCAGAGTTCCACAGCAGAGACTGGAGTATCTGTACATAAGATGTCAATAAGCTGTACGCTCCATAGAGTTGGGCTTCATGGCAGTGGCCAGAAGAAAGCAAAAAACAAATGGCATGTTTTGATTTGGCATAAAGGCATGTGGGAGATTCCCAAAATGCATGGAGGAAGGTGTTGTGGTCTGATGAGACTAAAATTGAACTTTTCGGCAATCAAAGACAACGCTATATCAGGTGCAAACCCAAAACATCACCTCACCCAAAGAACACCAGCAGCCGGGACTGGGAAACTGGTCAGAATTGAGGGAAAGATGGATGGTGCTAAATACAGGGATATTCTTGAGCAAAACCTGTACCACTCTATGCGTGATTTGAGGCTAGGACGGAGGTTCACCTTCCAACAGGACAATGACCCCAAACACAATGCTAAAGCAACACTTCAGTGGTTTAAGGGGAAACATGTAAACGTGTTAGAATGGCTTAGTCAAAGTCCAGACCTCAATCCAATAGAAAATCTGTGGTCAGACTTAAAGACTGCTGTTCACAAGCACAAAGCATTCAACTTGAAGGAGCTGGAGCCGTTTTGCAAGGAGGAATGGGCGAAAATCCCAGTGGTAAAATGTGGCAAGCTCAGAGACTTATCCAAAGCGACTTGGAGCTGTGATTGCTGCAAAAGCTGGCTCTACAAAGTATTGACTTTAGGGGGGTGAAAAGTTATGCACATTGACCTTTTCTGTTATTTTGTACTATTTGTTGTTTGCTTCAAAATAATAAAAAAAAACAACTGAGTTGTTTCTGTAAGTTAAATGATGCAAATCCTCAAACAATCCATGTTAATTCCAGGTTGTGAGGCAACAAAACACAAAAAATGCCAAGGGGGTGAATACTTTTACAAGGCACTGCATATTTCTTTACTTTGTCCATCTAATACACTGGATTTCACACAAAATTTTATTAATTGTGAATAAATGCTAAATACTTCTGATTTTTGATTTAGTGAACTGTCACCTTGTCACTTCATGGAAAATATTTTCTTCCTGCACATATTTCTTCTGTTCAAAGCAGTATTTTTGCATGTGTGTGGAGTTATTGCACTTATGAGTTGGGCTTTTGAGCAAAAATGGTCTGCCACAAACTTTAAGGAAAGAGCCATTTGTCAATGTCTCAAATGTTATACTGCTCTACAACAATCCCCATTAAATCCCTGTGTGGGTCTCAAAGGGATCACATTTGAGACATTGATAATATTTTGACTTGCTTGGGTGTAAAAGAACTATGATCCAGTTGTTTTTCAGATTTTACTCATCTCATCAGTGTCAGGATGGGTGTGGGTCCTGTATGCACGGTGGCCCGATTTTTCTTTGACAGTTAATCCCAAAATCTCAGTGGACTCCACAAGAAAATACTCTAATGCTATTTCTTTCTGTACTACGCTATTTGTAAATCAAACCGCCCATGCCCATTTAAAATAGCCCAATTGTTGGGGAAACCTCCCCATCTGGTTTCCTCCCACTGTGACATTGAGTGCAGTATTTCACTGGTATATTCTGTATGAGCTCAAATTCATGTTTTACCATGCTGTCACAATTTTGGGTAGGCAGTCGCCTTTGAGTTTTGAATGCAGAAAAACCCCTAGGGGCACTGTGTGCTACATCCAGCATAACTGTATTTTCTATCCCATCTTTTACCCCCAATGCAACACACTACTGTACATGGAATTCATATTATAGTTAGTAGCTAGTTGCTTTTATTAGGAGTCTGGGAGGCGGTTCATGAACAATTCTAGAGAATGGTTAATTGAGATGGAGTACTTAGGTTATTATTAGGGAATGATGTTGAAGTATTGTCCAATACAGTTGACAAGCAAGAGAGTCTGTGTAAAGGGATAATGTTTTTACAAAGAGGATGTTTTTGCACTGAATTATAACACTATACTAACCCCCCCACTGTTGGGAAAAACGTTGGGGAAACATTGTGTAGAACTCAGAGCTGTGGAAACACAGAAGGCGTCTGAACTTCACAGAAGGCTTTGTCAGGCTACAGGAGATTATATACATATCCTACATTTGTGCCCAGTTTGTCTCCCAGTATAGGGTCAAGGGTCAGAATCTGTCATCTAGAATAGCTGCAGAAAATATGCATCGGAGGCTACAACAATAACTATTAGACCTTTGATCCTAGGCCTACTTGACCATAGGAATAGTCTTACATTAAAATTCATGCAAGAATACTTCCTTCAGGGCTTTTAGTTCTAAGATCTAGAATATCTCAATCTCCTCTGCTATGTGGATGTACTGCTTTTTCAATGCTTATATACACATGTCTGACAAATTAAAGAAAAATTATGAATTAATGGGTGGAGGAACATAACAAATGCAGATGCTTCTATACAGTACTGCATGATTCAAATAGGAAATGAACATCCTATCTCGCTCTGTGGCATGTAGAAAAATACTGAACAGGCTCAGTTGACCTTGACGAACTTTAAATAAGTGACTTTGATAGAGGGTTTTTTATCGGGGCACAGAATGAGGAAATATATTTTGGAAGAATGGTGTTCCATCACCCCAGCAGAGTTCCTAAGACTTGAATCTACAGTATGCCAAGATGTATTGAAGTTGTTCTGGTGGTTCCTGGTGCCTAATACCTTATTGAGACTCTTTGGGCTGGTTTCACAGACACCGATTAAGCATACAGAAGGACTTTGTCTTAGACTAAAACAGCAAGCTCAATGGAGTTTTCTATTCAACTTTATTCATTGTCCTAGACTGGGCTTAATCAATATCTGCGAAACCGGCCATTTATGTTTGTTTTTTTCCTTTCTTTTGTCACCTATTTGCATCCTACCCACAGCCCGCTTCATAGACGTCGGTCACAACCAGGCTGAATCATATTTTCTTCCTCTGTGAAGGATAGCGATAACAAGGTACATCAGTGTACAAAGCTGCATTGTGCACACCTCTAGTTGCTGCTTGGCTTGGGATTTCCTTCAGGAACATTTAGGAGTTTTATCTGGACATTGTTGGAAAGCAACACACTATATCTAATGATTGGTGGTCGTCTGAACACCTGTCGAGAGCGTCTTCAATGTATTTCTGAGATCTGGTTCAGTTTCAATGGTATCAACTATTTGGACCCGAGTCAAAACCAAAGGAAAAGCTTGGCAACAATAGGAGAACTACAGAACCTTTTCACATATTCAAGTTTCCAGATCAATGCAATATCAGTTGTGCCAATCCTTTTGGAGATGATGTTCTTTGTTGTGACAGTTTTTGTTTCTCTTTGTGTTGCGTGTGTTAGGGAGGCTTCCACAAGGCCTTGGCTATGGTAGGAGAGGAGTTTCTGGACCGGGTCGACTTCTACCAGAACTCCTGGCTGCCTGCTCGCGTAGTGGTGGAGGAAGCTTTAAAGATGAGAAACAAGGTACACTGGGGGTCGCATTTGGATATTCACTTGCTGACAGACGGGGTGCTGTTCTGAAGCCACCCTCCATGTATTGGTCTACAAGAAGTTGGAAATCCGTATAAATGGATGTGATTTCTGTTACTGTATTTAATAAATAAAACGTACATTGGGATCTTAAGCACATGCAAAACAAAATACAAATTGCAAGTATGTTACAGGCACATTACATAGGGACCTTTTTTAATATTCAGGGGCACCACTGTTAAAATGATTTGCTATTAAAGCAAAAGGACGTAACTTAATGGTAATGTTTTCCGATTACAGTACTGCTACATGGTATGGTAAACAAAGCAAACAACATGAACAGATGGTTTAGGCAATTCGTAATGTATCATATGTTTTAGTTGAGCATTATAATGTAACGTAACATATGAAATCATGTGCCATGGATTTACGTAAAATGCGTAGTCTCCTGAGACCACGGGTGTAGGTGTGTAGTGGAATTGTGTGTTTCCACCACTTCACAATTTCAAGATTAACACCACAACAGTGTCTTCCACTGTGTTGGGACCATGCGACCTTTCCAGTCAACTGGCCCATGCTACTCTGACCCATAGCATGGACCTCTTCAGGACTCAAGTTGATTCTGCTCTCATCTCACTGTCGATGACTCATCTAGAAATGGAGTGAGAAGCCATGTGATCTGACCCTGGCATCGTTCTGCCATGTGCGTGGTCAGGAAGATTTTGAACAGATTTGACCAGTGTGGTTGTAGAAATCCTTCTTGAAGATGTTGCTGGAACTCAACAGCCCAAATCAATGTCCTTACCAAATATACATGAACAAACTCACAACAACCAGTCACATTTACTTATATGACCACAAAGCAAACTTAAATGCTGGGTGAAACACAATCAGGATTCAGCAGGCTTCCCCAGAGATTCCAGCCAAGCAGCTGGACCTAAAGGCAGGCGTATGCCACCACGCACACTCAAAGGCACACTCAGCTGTAGGCCACTGAATCTGAACATCCTCCTTTATTTTTTTAATTACTTAATTTTTAGTAAATATGAAAACAAATCTATTTCGTCTCCATCTGCCATTCTGCCAAAAGCAACTATCTAAACAACAAACCTAAAGCAAAAAATCTAAAGATTCAGACAACCAGAGATAGTGCTAGGTCAGGTATCAACTAGATTTCTTCAGTTAGCTAACTACCACTCCTATCAGTAACAGGAAAAATGCTGACGTAAGGCTAGGCCAGCCAGAAGGCTCCAATTCATCCACAGTCCAGATGAATAGAAAAGTGATGTGTTAATGCAACAAATGTACATACTTCAGCTTTAAATATTGTAATACTTCTAATTCTGGTACTAGTAATAAATATAGCTGTGAATTTAATGCCAATGTTGATGCAATGTGATTCCACACTGCAAATTGTACTTCTTTTTAAATGAATAACTGGATATTTTTCAGGTGGACCCGAGTGGTGAGGTGGTAATGTTTTCACAGGGAGGCTGTCCCTGGAAGGAGCACCTTTTCTCCCTGGAAAAGGAGCTGAATGTGGAAACCTCTATTAAATTCATCCTGTACCCGGACCAAAATGGACACTGGAGGGTGCAGTGTGTTCCTGCAGGACTACATACCTTCAATAACAGGTACTGTATTTTTACAGTGTGCCCTAAATTATTTGTCTGGTCAAAAGAGCAATGCTGCATTTTTACATGCTTTAACAAGTCAGGCAACTAAACGCAACTTTCTTGACAATTCTTTAACTTTTATCTCTCCATTTATCTAGTGGTAGTTGCCGGCTAGCAATTAAATAGAAAAATAATCTGAGGTTTGTTGCCAGCTTTGTTGTCCACCTTACCACTATAATGCATTGAATTAGATGAAAATTTGATCTTTAAAACATAGGACATACGGTTCATTTACTGTGGTCAGAGATGTTGTGAAAGTGAAAAATGTAAGGCTGTCAACTAAGTAAAATGCGCTGGTCTGCTGTCTGATTTAGATAATTTTTTAAGGTGATCATGTATAATTCTTAGTTTTTTGATGAGTGAAAGATACTTGTTAGATCAGCAGTTCCCAACCATTTCCAGGTCTACTGAGAAAAAACAAATAATCTATTTAAAATACTGACCTGATGTGTGACTACATCTATCTCTATGCCATGGTTCAGTATCAATAGTCTCTATCTTTCACTTCATCTGTTTTCCACAGATTCCTACTGTCAACAAATATATTGTAAAGATATCTTTAAAAAAGGAGAGATTTTACACTGTAAACAAAATGAAGACCACCTACACCCCTGTAGACCAACAGCGTCAATGGACTAAGTTATACTGAGATTCTATATAAGGGAGGCACGGAGGAGCAGCTTTCGGTTTGTAACTAATCTCTTAATGGACATATTCTTCTAAACAGATTAAAACCATAAGAATCTCATTTGTTAATGGCTTTCCGCCCCGAAGTTAAACAGGACGTTACACATTTCTGGGATTTGGGGTGACTACTCTTTACAGAGAGTAAATACAAATCCTAACTTTTTTTGTAGTTGTGTGTACAGTGGGGCAAAAAGGTATTTAGACAGCCACGAATTGTGCAAGTTCTCCCACTTAAAAAGATGAGGCCTGTAATTTTCATCATAGGTACTCTTCAACTATGAGAGACAAAATGAGAGAAAAAAATCCAGAGAATCACATTTTAGGATTTGTAATGAATTTATTGGTAAATTCCTCGGTAAAATAAGTATTTGTTCACCTACAAACAAGCAAGATTTCTGGCTCTCACAGACCTGTAACTTCTTCTTTAAGAGGCTCCTCTGTCCTCCATTTGTTACCTTTATTAATGGCACCTGTTTGAACTTGTTATCAGTATAAAAGACACCTGTCCACAACCTCAAAACAGTCACACACCAAACTCCACTATGGCCAAGATCAACAAGCTGTCAAAGGACACTAGAAACAAATTTGTAGACCTGCAGCAGGCTGGGAAGACTGAATCTGCAATAGGTAAGCAGCTTGGTGTGAAGAAATCAACCGTGGGAGCAATTATAAGAAAATGGAAGACATACAAGACCACTGATAATCTCCCTTGATCTGGGGCTCCACGCAAGATCTCACCCTGTGGGGTCAAAATGATCCCAAGAACAGTGAGCAAAAATCCCAGAACCACACGGGGGGACCTAGTGAATGACCTGCAGAGAGCTGGGACCAAAGTAACAAAGGCTGCCTTCAGTAACACAAATCCTGCAAATCAAATCCTGCAATGCCAGACGTGTCCCCCTGCTTAAGCCAGTACATGTCCAGGCCCGTCTGAGGTTTGCTAGAGAGCATTTGGATGATCCAGAAGAGAATTCAGTCAGAATGGTCATATGGTCAGATGAAACCAAAATAGAACTTTTTAGTAAAAACTCAACTCTTCGTGTTTGGAGGAGAAGGAATGCTGAGTGCGCATCCAAAGAACGCCATACCTACTGTGAAGGATGGGGGTGGAAACATCATGCTTTGGGGCTGTTTTTCTGCAAAGGGGCCAGGACGACTGATCCATGTAAAGGAAAGAATGAATGGGGCCATGTATCGTGAAATTTTGAGTGAAAATCTCTCTCCATCAGCAAGGGCATTGAAGATGAAACGTGGCTGGGTCTTTCAGCATCACAATTATGCCAAACACACTGCCCGGGCAACGAAGGAGTGGCTTCGTCAGAAGCATTTCAAGGTCCTGGAGTGGCCTAGCCAGTCACCAGATCTCAACCCCATAGAAAATCTTTGGAGGGAGTTGAAAGTCCGTTTTATCCAGCGACAGCCCCAAAACATCACTGCTCTATAGGAGATCTGCATGGAGGAATGGGCCAAAATACCAGCAACAGTGTGTGAAGATCTTGTGAAGACTTATAGAAAACCTTTGACCTCTGTCATTGCTAACAAAGGGTATATAACAAAGTATTCAGATGAACTTTTGTTATTGTCCAAATACTTATTTTCCACCATAATTTACCAATACATTCATAAAAAAATCCTACATTGTGATTTTCTGGATTTTTTTTCTCATTTTGTCTCTCATGGAGTGTGCATATGGGGAAAATTACAGGCCTCTCATATTTTTAAGTGGGAGAACTTGCACAATTGGTGGCTGACTAAATAATCGTTTGCCCCACTGTATACTGGATGTACATTGTGACAAGTGTGATGATATTCTCTAATGAGTCAATTCAGTTTTGCTGTAGTCACTTCCATATAGTTATTTGAGTTTGAAAACTGTATTCAGTACACTTGTCCAGGCACAAACACCTACACATTGACACACATACATACACACCAAAGCGCTAACTTACTTCTTAGAAGTTGTTAAATTGTGAATGTAGCCAGCCTTTTACCCGATTTAGTATAAATCACACTTATGTACTCCCTTCAGTTATTCATGGATAAGTAATTCTGTTTCCCTGACTATTTTATATTACTGCAATTCTCAAGTGAATTGCTCCTCTTAAAGGTAAACATTATGATGTTGATAATGGATTAAATTATGAAATTCTTTTCACCAGAGGCCTATACTTTGAAACAGGTTTAATTTGTTAGATGGCTAGTGGATCTGGCTTGCTTTGTAGTAATACCGCTCTATTTTCCAGGGGTAAAAATCCATCATGATGGATATCCCGCAATTTTTTATGTTGTAAAAAACACTTGAAATGCCACTCCTCTGGCCCACAATTAATGATGAGCACAAAACTTGAAATGCCCCATCTATGAAAAAAATATAGCTCCCCACTAGTTCTCTCTAGTATCTAGAAACAAATGGGTCACTTTCAATCCTCAATCAATACCTTTTTTAACCTTTTCACCACAGAAGAGGTTCCCAGGAAATGGTGAATACAACTAACCAAATTATCTATCTTCCAATTATATGTGATAGCTTATGAGTTTGTAAAGCTCAAAATGACAATTTCTAACGTATTGTCTGTAATATTGGTGGTATCTCTGAATGCCGGCAGGTGACGCTTGTATGACATTTAGCCTAATAGTTAGAGCATCTGACCAGTAACCAAATGTTTAAATCGAATCCCATGCTGGCAAGGTAAAATAAAAATAAATAACTCTGCTTCTGAGCAAGACTTAGCCTTAATTTCCTCCCAAGGTTTTGGTGTAAAATAGTACATGTAATAAAAAAAAATTCATGACAATACAAACCAGAAGACATTACAAATATTGTACACATTAACCTGCCCCAATCCCCTCCCCGTCCCTCCACATCAGTATATTTATAGAAGTAGTCATTTCTATCTGTCAAGTAGATGTAAATTATTCCACATCAACTGAAAATGCACCTTAATAAGTATATTTAAGGCAATTCTTGAGATTCTAATTAAACAGGTTGGACCTCATTGTAATGCCGTTCAAATTCCTTACCCCATAACTTTAATTGATTTTTCTACATACATTTGAAGTACTCTCGATTCATGTATTCTGCTTGCACAAAAAAATCATTCCAATGTTAAATTGTTACTGTGTTTTGCCGGACCGCATAAGCAGAGCCGGACTTGAAGAGCAAATGTCTCATACTGACAGAGTAAGTGCCTAACTGACTTCCCTTTGTTAAATAGTGTAGTGGATAGAGACGTGGACTATGGACCTGCAGGTCCCCCCATGTTCGACTCCTGTCTGCATAAGAATACGACAAATTCAGTTATCGTCAACAATATTGATAGTTATTGTACCAATGTCATTCACGAATGGCTAATAAACTGTTAAAATGGCCAGTTGCAAAGGCCATATAGTTCATAAATGCTAGTTGTATTGGAGGTAAACTTAATTAGAAATGTTACATAGTATAACTCAATGGTTAATGATGTCTAGCAAAATATTCAAACTGCATGATATTACTGCGTTTCAAAATTATATAATGTCAAGAGGCTATACCGACAGATGTATTGCTCTCTTGCGTAGTGGTTAAAGATACAGCCTCTCGTGAGAGACCTGGGTTTGCCTCCAGGGATGTAAACCCGGGTTTGTGGGCCAGCTGAACTAGGCTTGCCTGGATTCTTATTTTTATTATTTACTGTGCTTCTGTTCTGTCCGGTCCCTAAAATCCGTTTCCCATAGCAAAATACTAATAGTTGAATTAGATGCACTCATACAACCCACACATGCTTATCTGCACATCATCTAATCTGCCCCTTCATCCACCAGTTTTATTACTCTGTTTCACTCTCTCACTCATACGCATTTCGGTGTTCATTCCATTAGGGACCAAACAACGAACTGTACATTTTACACTAAAGATAACCCTTAACCTAGAAATAGCTTTTATTCTTTGTAGCGACCTGCTAATAAACATAATGGGGACCAGTTTCTCAGGTTTACTATCTTTGTGGTGACTTTTAGTATTCACAGTAAAATCATATTTACATATACAACCCAGTTAATTTTACTGTTATTCCCACCCTAAGCCCCGCATGATATGTACGAAGACAAACGAGAAAAGTATACCAGAATTTGGTTGACATGTGCCCTTGTTTGAAGATGATCAACAGTATTTGCTTCACCTGTAAGTGGTCAGAATTTTTTGGCTCATCAGTGTTAAACTCAAACAGTGATTAGTGGAAATACTTTAAAGAGGCCATATGTACATTTTTAACTATACTACTAACATGAAATAAGTGTGAATGCATCTGCCATTAGTGTTGTAATGTTTCAAGTGTCTTTTTTTTTTACCTTTTCTTGTGGGTGTGTCTATCAGCTTGGATTGACTTGTATACTCGCTTTTGACACTATTAGTACTATTCCACCAGGAGCAGCAAAAATATTTTATGACAGCCTGCGCGATTTCCCTTTTTTGTGGACATGGTGAAGCCGTTATTTTACAAAAAAAATGCACAGTAAAAACAATAAATGATGCATTGTGCAACTGTTTTTTTTAATTATTATTCATTTATTCGGCAAACACAAAAGTAGAAAAATGGCACACAATATTTTTACTGGTGTGCCATCTTCACTATAATCATTGATTTTAGAATCCATTTGCCTACTTAAAAATTATAATTCAGATAATTAGTATAAAGGTTTGAGTCTAGCAACCGAACGGCACAATCATGCCAGTCAACACATCTACAAGCGCTTTTACAACACATCTTACCTTACCTTTTGCTATTTTAAAACAATATACAATAAATGTCTTAAATCGTTCAATCAAATTTTACATTGTTCTGATCATGCCTCTCACTCATCCCAATTATTGAGTTAAAGTGAGTCTTCTTAAAATAACCTAATTCTGTGATAGTTCTATATCTAATAAAAATAATAGCCACAACCCAATAAAGTGAAGATACGTGTGGGTTGGGGATAGGATATTAGCTCCAGGCACTCTGAACAGCAAATTTTAACCTGTCAGAAAAATCGATGATGCGGCGTGGAGCATAGGGTAGCTTGGGCTTAAACGGCTCCACGGCATCTTCACACATTCCTTGATTGCCACTTCTTGTTCATCTAAAAAAAATTGAGTCATCTCAACTGAGCAAGTAATTCCACAAAAATGATTTTGACCAAAGTAAATCTTATAGTTTGTCATTCTGAAAACATTGTCATGTTATGTGATAAAGTTAGAACTCCAAATTATGTTTTGCTATGTCTATTGGAAGGCCTTAGGCTAAGTACAGTAATCCACTTATTCAGAGAAATTATAATACTTTTTATAGCAGTCCTGTTTTTTGAGGTGATCATTTTGGGACTAAACGCCCCCTCTCCTTTGGGGCTAAATGCCCAGGGGGGAATTTTACTCTTGAGAATATTTTTTAAATATATCAAAATTATAACAGAAATCTGCTGAAATGTAACAAAAGTTCAAAATATTGTCTAATATTGTCTAAAGTTTACTGAGCATATATTAACATCTAACAGGCTTATCAGTTGGCACTGATATTGAATAAATGTCTCAATATTATTGATTTTAACTTTTTAACTTAATTATTTCGTACGGTTAACAAAACAATAGTCATCAAAAGTGATTTGAAATTGTAATAAATGTTACACATAGTCTTTTGCCTTTGGATATTGGAATGTGCAATATTACAGTTAAAACTGGTTTTAACTCACTAAAATACGGCTGTCAAAATTGTATTGTTTTCAATTATATACATTACATTGATATAATTTTTTAGGAAACTAAATATGGAGCAAATCTGAATTTGGTGTAAAAATGAATCCCTGATAAAACAACCCATTTATATTGTTTGGCATTTGAACTTGTTGCAATAAAATAGAATCATTCTGCCCAATATTTTTTTCTAAATGATTTAAAAAATACAGATTTTCCTTAAAGAGGGATGTTTCCCCCCGAGTTACCCTACTGTGAAAGGAGATTGTGAAGCAGGGCTTGCTGTTAGGGAGAGGAAGAGGATCAACTAAGAAAATGAACCCAGTGGACGAGAGTATAGAGTTGATTTATTATGAGGAATTGATCAACAACAGATTTATTTGTCTTGCCTATAGAACACAGAAGAAAATAGCCTATAGAACACAGAAGAAAATGGACTGATGAAATAATCCTTTATGGTTTTGAAAAACGTTGCCTAGTGTCTATAAACATTCACAAAAGCGGATCATCCCTCTTGAAAAAGCAAGTCGGAGAAATTTGCAAATGATGTGAAAAGTGCACTCACTGAGACTTCAAATAACAGTGCCTATCACATATTATTTAGGCAAAGACTTGCTCTAATCCACATAAAAATGACATGTAAATTGTTGTTTATAATATTACAAATCAAATCGCAATTAGATTTTTATATTGTACTGCTCTATCTACAGTCTGTTAACATTCACAAAAGCGCATCATCTCACTTGGAAAAATAAGTCGCAACTGATGTGGAAAGTAATTGTAGCACACTCCCTTTAAGAGTGTGCTCCTAATCCCATCTCGTCACCTGTATAAAAGACACCTGGGAGCCAGCAATCTTTATGATTGAGAGGGGATCAAATACTTATTTCCCTCATTAAAATTTAAAATAATTTATCTTTATCTCTCACTGCTCAAATAAACCTACCATTAAAATTATAGACTGATCATTTCTTTGTCAGTTGCCAAATGTACAAAATCAGCAGTGGATCAAATACCTTTTCCCCACACTATAGGCCTTCAACCCTCTCCTGGGGACCCCTGAGTCATCTCACAGTTTTGTTTTTGCCCTGAACTAGCCCACCTGCATCATCAGGATAGAGCTTATTAATTTGTTAAGTTGATTCAGTTGTGGTAGCTCTGGGATACATTTAATAGATGGAATGGCTGGGGGGTCCTCAGGAAAGCGTTGAAGACCTATTCACTAGCAAAATGCTAAACTAGAGAAGAATCCGTCAGGAGAGAGCGATAAGGCGAGAGCAATTCTGCGGCCACCACCTGTCGAACCATTGCCTTTTTCGTGGCCTCCCCAGTGCACCAGTGTCATTTTAATTTGCACCAAACCTGTTGACATTGATTTACAATCGCTTATGTTTCCTAACTGGATAGACTGATATCCCTGAAGTTTAATTGACTTTGTGTTACACTGTGATGATTGTGTGCCCTTAATTTTTCTGAGCAGTGCAAATAGGCCTTGTCTAATCAAAGTGGAAAAATTGCCAAACAAAGAGCAAAGATTATTCATGGCCTAATACAATTGTCTTTGCATGCATTTTAAACTGTTGCCTAGTTAAAATCATTTTCCCACTGAGTTTTAGTCCTACACATTCCCTAAAGTGGATAGTCTGTTTATTAGGTATACATGTTCAGTTAAAATACTTCAGACAATACTAAAAAAATATTCAGAGATCCCCCTGCACCCCTACTTCCGCCATTCTTCCCCCAACCCTGGACTAGCTTTTCCGGTCCCTTTCGATAATGGTAAAAGGACACTATGATTGTTTAACACTTGACTCGCAAGGCCTTTCAGACCTAGTATCCGCCAGAGGCAAACACCGCATCATTAACATACCGTCTGTCATTCTCCTCCGCAGCATCACCATCCAGCCAGAGCATCAGTTCATCTGCTAGGTTGTCATCAGACTATATAGAATTGTCTAACAAAGAACATATTTTGTATTTCGTTTCATGAATAACTATGTGGCCTAATGCATTTGTAGAATCTATCTTCAATAAAATAAGCAGAGAAAATTCAAAGGGACCTTAGGTCCGCACAAAATCGTGTGTGCGATTTTCCCTCCTAAAATAAAATCAGTAGCTTCTAATCATTGTTTAATTGGTGACTGGTAAACAATATCTATGGTATTTCATTTAGCAAATTATTATTTATCATAATACATTTGTAGAATTACATTTTAGATTTACATTGGATGAATTAGCCTACACAATAAACTGAATCTCCTATTGGAAAACTGTAATGTGATTCGTGGCTTATATCGTTGGTATTATGTTTCAGTCATAGCCTATGTTTTTGAATGGTCATGGAAATCTATTATTTAATTTGTAAGTTAATTCAAAGTCAACCAGGGTCTGATCTGATTATCTGGGAGTATCACACATTCATCCATTTACGTCATGCATTCAGTGTGGGGTGATTAGCACCTGGGTACCATTTGGGTATCAACGATAAGTGCCACGGGCTATTGGCGATTTATGTCGTAAAACAGGATAAAACAACATCAAAATAGTTTTCTGTTTGTCAGTTTAGAATTCTGTCAACGGAACAATGTAATATACGCCTATTGAGGATAAGTCATGGAAGGTGGAGGGTGTAACTCTCAAAACAGCAGTTTAATATAAATTACATACTCAAATGCCAATTAGCATAGACATTTGGCAGTTCTAGTGTAAATATTGTAAACATTGGAGGCAGGATTCTAGATGGTGCCCCTTGAACTATAATCATTCCAACTCGCAATTAACTACCTATCAGTCCTCTTGACTGTGCACAATTTGCGACCTTCTGCAATCGGACCTTCATCCGACGACATAGCAAGCCAATAGTCTGCAATCCACCTGTCCATGCTTGTTGGGTGGCATGCTGTCAGTGGGCATCTTCCATTGGGGGACACTGCAAGCGTACATTTTTTGCTCTCTGGGTTTAGTCAGAGGTGTAATCTTAGCTAGACTAACCAGCTGGCTCATGTTTAATGTTGGTCATTGGCTTGAAACTACTGTTAGTAGTATGTATCATTTTGTTTTTCATTACTGGACATTATTCAGGTGACATCCTGGCTGTAGCTAGTTAACTAGCAAGGCAACCTCTGCAACAATCTTGTGCGCTGCGGGATTATTAGATCAGTCTTTTAAATAAGTTTCATATGCCGATGGTTAATTCTGATTAGGGGAGACATCTCAAATTTACCCAAAAGTAGTTTGAATCAGAATACCTAGTTGGCTTATTAATATAGTTATATTTTCTGTAAACAAACCGTACCATATATTTTTCAGTAAAATATGTTGTGCAGTGTTTGTGATTGATATTCATTTTTGATGTCAGTCATTAACATAACCTCTATTACCTGCATATCCAACTGCAGTTATGAAGTAGCTGTGTCTTGTACAGACTAATCATTTCTCCAGGTTGTGTGGTTTGTGATTATTGACTAATGTGTCATCATATAGCATTTCTGAACGACCCTTTGCTTTGCCGCTTGAAATTGTGCTCAAGTGCATCCTGTTTCCATTGATCATCCAGGATGTTTCTACAAATTGATTGGAGT
Source organism: Esox niger (assembly GCA_016801105.1). Classification (NCBI taxonomy): domain Eukaryota; kingdom Metazoa; phylum Chordata; class Actinopteri; order Esociformes; family Esocidae; genus Esox; species Esox niger. The sequence continues at coordinate 130,255 of JACXGJ010000288.1, forward strand.
CAAACTGTGGTCATTTACATTTTTTGGACATGATTTGTAAAGGCATGCGTGTTTATATATGGTCCCACAGTTGACAATACAAGTCAGAGCAAAATCTCAGCAATGAAGTTTAAAGGACCGTAGTGCTCAGAGACAGGATTGTGTAGAGGCACCAAAAATGGAAGGGTACCAAAAATATCTGCACAAATGATATTCCTCAAGAACACAGTGACCTCCATTATTCTTAAATGGAAGAAGGTTAGAACCCCCAACACTTCCTAGAGCTGAGGGGCTAGTTCAACTGAGCAATGGTGTACAAAAGACCTTGGTCAGGAGGTTATCAGTCAATGTAATTATATTTGTCATTTTAGAACAAAGCTGTAAAGTAATAAAATGTAGAAAAAGGGAAGGGGTTTGGATACTTTCAGAATGTATTGTAATATTTAAAACAATATCAATGCAAAATTAAGATGTGACAAACTGCTATTATACATAGTAAAATAATTATTATGATTTTGGGAATTTCATAATGATATTTAGTTTTTGAAATGTTGTTGTTGTTATTGTAATTATTATTATTATTATACGCTTATGAAGAGCAACTTACAGTTGTGAGTGCATATATTTTCAAACTGGCCTCCCGTGGGAATCAAATCAACCACGTGAGTTACATGTGACAACATATGGGGTACCCGGATTGATTTATGGCTTGGATGGGGGTACCTGAAGAAGAAAAGATCGAAGAGCCTTTTAAATTTTTTCCAAAGCTATTACAGGTGAGGTAAATTGTTAGCTAATTATCAAACCTTTTACTCCTTTATTCAGGTGAACTAATTCAAAGCTCAAACAAGATTTCCATTGCTGAGACTGCCCAGGAGAGGTTAAATAACCACTTCAAATAAAGTTTTAATACACCACACAAAATATTTAATTCATAATTTAAAATACGCAAGCTGTGATTTATTATGTTTATGAAAGCCGCATAGCTAACCCTGCCCATCTGGCACTTGACAAACACAACCACTGAAAGTATTTGAACAATTTGCTGTTGAGTTTGAACCCATATCTGCTGACACCCTTCATCCAGATGGCTGGGTCTAGGGAAAGGGGAGCAGAGAACAGGGATGGAATTGAGTGCAGATGGAAGGGAGCATGTTTCCGCATTGAAACGCAGCCCATGGCTCCAGATGGTTCTGACTAAGAGAAGCACGCTTCTCCCAGCAGGTACCTGCTGCCGGATCCGCTCCCACAGGCTAACAGGATGGGTGTTGTCACCTGTGTCTCTAGTATGCAAACACCACCTGAATAGAATAGGCTATTTTTATCACGACTCTTCACACCAGCAGATAAGCGGGCTGGCTCTTCTGTTCATATGCATGTTGAAAAAAATTAAAACTAGTAAAAATTGCATAAAGGAATTACATTTTAATTGTTTTTTAGTTATGTCATTCTGAGATGTGTCAAGAATGATATTTTCCAAAATCTCAATGTCTGACTTGGTTGATTATTTATTAAGGTTTTTATTAATATAAAAATGCATCTGTTTTTCATGTTAAAGCAACAGTTTTGTCAGTTATCCAGAGAAGACAAAAACATGCAATCTGGCTTCTTAGTATTACATTGGTTCTCTTCCAGAACTCTGTCCAAATGAGAATGCCTGACTCACAAACTGGACCAGTAATGCATTCAAGCTGTAAGGCATGACGCAACGCCGAGTACCTGCACACAGCCCTTAGATGTGATATATTGGCCATATACCATAAATAATAGAGGTTTCTTATTTCCATGAATGAACCAGTTATCAGTATAACTAAATCAGACACCCTGCGAATCCAGCACTCTGTGATTAGCTACCCTTTCGATTGAAATCTAGGTTTTCCTGCTTCATCTTTAGCCATCTCTTGCTAGTTTTTGACTTGTTGCTCATCCCTAATGTTTTTTTCCTCAACTAAGATAGGATATTTACAAGTAAAGCACCAGTATAGTCTTCTACGCTACAGTGTTCATTATAGATTTTCCACCCAGTAAGAGAACCAGGAGCAGGACATTAAGTTTTTGTTGTGCGAGCAAAGGGACAACTCGCATGTTTGTAGGTGTATCCAGGGAACTGTGAGTTTGTCCTTTTTCCTCACAAAGTAACCTGGTGACCTGAGAATTCTGGGCAGCCAGTTTCAGTAGGACATGAAAACAGGGTTATTAAGCCTTTCTCATTGTCACTAGCTTCCATTAATTCAAATTAAAATAAACTGTTTTCAATTCTCATGACATAGGACAATGTTAGGACCGGTTTAGAATTTGGTGTGACTTGGGCTGTTTCCCAGACACTGGAGGGTCCCCAGTCTCCACCCTGCTCCAGCATGTACTTCACTGTCAAATTGGCCATAGCTGATTATTCTGAGGCTGCACCCCAGTGCTCTGTGTGCTAAACCTCATTACTCGGTCCACGATCTGCATCCATCCTGCCAGTAATGACAGTGTTTTTCCTGTACCCCTTCTGTGTCTATGTCCCAGGTTGTCTCTGTTGGAGGAGTGGCGTGGGGTTCGTGATGATGCCCTGTCAGAGCTGAGTGGGATCCCCTGCTGCATCTTTGTCCACGCTGGAGGGTTCATCGGGGGCAACAAGACCAAGGAGGGGGCTCTGGAGATGGCCCGGAGGACCCTGCAGGCTGCAGCCAAGCCCACATGCAAAGACGCCAACGGCAGCTGACCTGGCATTCCCGCCTGCCGTTAACACACTGTCAGTCCATGTCCTAACAGATTCCTCATGTTTTTGTTCAGTGATTTGACCTGTTACTTTGTGTTGTACTTGACTTGTTTTGTAATAAAATACATCTATTGCCTTAAAGACTTATGTCCTCTTCTAAAGTGGAATCATGACAAAGGGAGTCGTTACAGTGTATGCTGGTGTGGTTTTGTTAGTGCACCGACAAACTGGCATAAACAAACGGGGCCATACAGCGCACACAAGATCAGATTTACTTCCCTTTAATGCATGTTGTGCTTTTTTTTGTGGTTTCAAGCATCTGTAATCAGCCATGTTAGTCATTCTTGGAAATTATTTTCTTGATGATGTGAGGTTCTCCTCACACATTCCTATGAAAATGTGAGCAGTCTTATGATTAGCTTCTGCAGTCAATATACTGCTAATGAAGTAGAAGAAGACGGGTCATGGATTTCCAATAAATAATATGGCCTTTCTCTCCCACTGAACTCTTCACTCTTGTTCTCTCCTGCCTGTCCTCTTTCATTATCCTATCACATGCCCTTTTGTTTCCTTTGCTCTCATCTTTGACTGTTGTTCATATATTTCTTCCCTGTGACTGTTTGTCTGTCTGTTACTGCAGTCAAACATTGGCTTTTGTATTAGTTAATTTGTATGTGTGGTTTAGTCCCTTTAATTGTCCTTTATTAATGAACGTCAATAGGCTTCACTTTTTATCTCTTGGGCAGTTGTTTTGTGGTCTGTCTCTGTCGCCTTCTCTATATGTTAATCAGAAAAGAGCTGGCCTGTGCTTTCGACACACTGGAGATGGATAAAACTGGTTTTCTTAAGTTAAGGTGTGAGTCGTTGAGCCATTAATTGATTATTTAATGCTATGCAATTTTTTTTCCTCTAGAGAGATTGAAATAATGTTATATGGAAAGGCTATAATACAAACTAGTAACCTTTTACCTCCAAAGAAGGTGTTTTCCAATCAATAATTTGGCTACAGTAGTGATTGTTTGACATCCGTTCGGAGTTATGTGGCAAACTTTTATTGTTCCACCTCATTGTATAAAAGTAATTTATTTTTATTTTTTGGTCTACTTATTTATTTAATGTAAAAATGCTACAGTGTTCACTTAGCTTTGCCTACGCACAGACATTCGAATGGTATAGTTATACATGTGCCAGCCCTTAAAATCTTCTTCACCTAAGTGAAAACTGTCGATCCAATTAAATACAGGAAGGAATTCAAACACCTTCAAAATGCGCATAGAAGGTTGAACTGTTGAGGGTTTTCTAATACACTGCAACAGTCAACATGTCATAATCCCCATAAAGCCCAGTGGCAAAATGGTCCTTTTGACATTTCACCATTCCTTTTTCCATAAGGAATTTAAGAATTGCTTCAAATGAGGCATGTTTCATTAACATTCTCTGGCAAAGTATTCTAAAAACTGTAAATCTCACAAGGAACATGTGATGTTTAAATTAGGCTAGCTCTACAAAAATTTACTTAAATCTAGCCATCTAAGTCAACTTGTCTAATAGATATTTACACAATTATGAAAATGGCGAGTTGGTGGAAGCCAACTCAAAACACACCTAATCTGAAGTGGCTCAAATACTTAATATTTTTGCATGGTTAATGAAAATATTTAATTATATTATGAAGTTAAGTTATTAGCTATTGTAATTAATTGTAATATAGAATTATCTGTCTTTGGATATTATATATTTATTTTAAACCCCAAGGAGCAAAAAACTGTATTGTAGAAAACTCCCTAAAAAGACTGACATATTTGAAGAAATCTAGAGAGGAACCAGGCTCAAAGGTGTGACCAGTCCTCTTCTGCCTGTGCCGGGTGAACATATTAAGAGTCCAAATTGTAATAATAAATGCATGTATGCTGAGTCCAGAGTCTTTCTATACTTAGCACAATAATATAGTAGCTCAGACTTTGGCTGAGACAGGGGGGCCAGTGACACTGGCCCTATCTGGGGGAGGCCTCGGTCAGCGCCCAACAGGCAGGACAATCAATACACCCACATTGCCAAGCATCAACCAAAGAACACCCACCAACCGCAACCACCCTGAATGAGGGCCAAGTATTGTAAGCAGAGTACAACCCAATTACAATACATACAAAAGGCCTGCATCTTGCAATCTAAGGTTACTTGTAGGTATGTATGGCTGGATCATTTCAGCGAGATAAGTAGGAGCAAGTCCATGTATTGATTTGTAGGTTAACAATAAAACCTTAAAATCTGCCCTAACCTTAACAGGCAGCCAGTGTAAACATGCTAGTACTAGAGTAATGTGTTCCCATTTTTTTCTTCTAGTACAGATTCTAGCAGCTGTGTGCAGCACTAATTGACGTTTATTTATTGGTTTATCTGGGTAACCGGAAAAAAGAGCATTGCCATAATCTAATCTTGAAGTAACAAAAGCATGGATTAGTTTTTCTATATCCGTTTTTGATAGGTTTCTGGTTTTTGTATTGTTTCGAATATAATATGTAACTCTTGAGATATATTTTATTTGTTCATCAAAGGATAGTTCAGAATCAAGGGTAACACCAAGATTTCTTACAGTGAATTTGGTACACATCCGGAGGAGCAATTGGCTGACCTAGCACCGGAAATAAATCCTTAAAAGATTTTGTTGGAATTGGGTCTAGCTGAAAATGTGTGTGTTTAGAACTCAATACAAATTTAGTGAATGTGTCGAGCGATACGGGATCAAAAAGTCCCGTGTCCCCATTGACACTTGATCAGAGAGGTTCTGGACAATCTCAGGATAACTGAGATTTTGGGAACTATAATTATTTATGGAGAAGTCAGTTATTTGTTTTCTAATGGTGAGGATCTTTTCATCAAAGAAGTTCATGTATTCGTTACAGCTAAATTGAAGACCCACTTCACTTGTTGAGTATTGTTTTTTTGTTAACTTTGCAACTGAATCAAAGAGATTTTTTTAATGGTTTTTGTTCACTTCAATCAGTTTGGATAAATATGCTGATCGAGCAGATTTGAGTGCTTTCGGTATTTTAGTGTACTGTCTATCCAGGCTAGTCTGAATACTTCCAACTTTGTTAAGTGCCACTCCAATATTCTGTAGGCTTGCTTGAGTGCTCTAGTATTGTGATAGTTGGCTAAAGTGCACCTTTTACACAGTTTGATGTTTGATTAAGCTGCAATGCCTCTATGGGGTAAACAGTTCTCTCTTAATGGGGGGCATTTCCCCCCAAGTTATCCTATTTCACCAAATTACTATAAATATATAGCAGGCTAATTGTAATTTTGAGATACTTTACTGATGCTGGATCAGATGATCTGTGCCATTTAATTTCGATTTATTTTTAATACCATCTGTATGTGGATTGTTGGACTGTAAAACTCTCAATTTTGCTGTGTAACAATCAAATTTTGCCATTATACCTTTCCAGAGCTGGCCAACGCTATACTCTATAGGAAGCAGCTGCATTGGCTTGAACAAAAAATATAACGTCAACTAAGTCTTCAAAACGCTTGTGTATTAGCTTGCTTCATCGTGTATGAATTACTAATAATTGTAAATAACAGGTTGTATCCTATAGTCCCTCATTTGTAACTAGCCTATAATACCACATCCAACAAGTAGAACGTTGCACACAACGGTCCCTTTAAATCAAAAGGTTTGGGAGAGGGAGAGAGCGAGCGAGAGAGTTGTAATTTAAATTGTATTGTGGTCAAATGGTGTATCGGTTTGATATGTTCAGTTATGGTTCTAAAATACGTTGATAATGTTTTACAATCTCCCAAACTTTTGAAAATTGTTTATATGAAAATATCTCCATTGTCATAGTCTGCGAATAGGCTACCACACATTTCAGTCGGACACATCGACTGATCCTCTGGAGGAAGACTCGTTGCGTGCTTTCAACTTAACGAATTTTCGAGGTTGCATGTTACAGGTAAACATTTTAAACATACAGAATATCAAATTATGTTCATTTTGCTTTACTTTTGCGATAAACGCTCACTAATAATTGCTCTCTTTGTATAAATAAACTGGGTTAAAGTTTTTTTTTGTGTGATACCTGAATGTTTTTTCTGAGACGTTGTCATTATTATACGATATATTTACCTACTAGCGCGCATATAGCATTTGCACTACAGTTCGAGGGTATTCTTAAATTAATTTAGACGTTTTCACATTTAATTCCGTTTTCTTTAAAATGGACCAATTACTGCATTAACAGAAAAAATCATTCATAGCCTACAGATGTACTATTGATGAATGCTTTTATAAACGGAGCTTGGGCTCGTTTCCCTCTCTCCTCTCTCTTTTTTATTCTATCTAATGCCCTAGGGATATTTCTATCTCATTCTTTTTCCTACCTTTGTCACCCTATCTCCCTCTTATTTCCATTTCACACCATCTCTAAAATGGTTAGTGCCCAAACAAAGCAACCTATTGCGTTAATGTGTGTTAATTGGTCTGATATGTAATGTCTAATGGTTTTTTAATGTACTGTAGCGTATGACTGTCAGATGGCACAGGGGATTCGCTTGGTGAATATTAAAATTTCTGCTGGTTAGGATTAACACACAGTACATTCTTATGCATGTAGAAAAAGTATGTTTCTAATCCTGTAGTTAACCAGGTTTAGTGCGTTATGTCTCATAGTTTTGCCCAGCTTGGCCAGCTGATATACTGTATTATCCAACTTGATTCCAATTTGGTACCTATTTACAGATTGGGTTGCTAGGTGTAATGCACTCTGCATTCCACTACAGGCTAGTTTGTGAAGGTGGGTATTCCAAATATTGTACCTGAAAATTGTGTACTCTGTCATGTACTGTATATACCAATATGTCCTCAAAACAAATTGTTAAAACATTTGTAATTTCATGGCTAACTGATGTATTTTAAGCAGATATTACTTCCAGCCCAAAATAGGAGGTTAAAAAAATAGTCCCAGAATTAATCTATAATCATCTACAGCAGGGGTATTCACCTCTCCGAGGTCCCGAGCCTGTTGGTTTTCTGTTCCACCTCATCATTAATTGCGCCCACATGGTTTAAATCAGTCTCGGATTAGAGATTTAAAAAAATAAATGTGAAGGTCAAGTGTTGAATACATGTGATCTATAGCTTTCAGTTGCATCACTTTCATCCTCTGCTAATTGTTCCCCAGGATCTTGCTGAAAAAGAGAATGTGTCCTCTCAACTTACCTGATAAAATTAGGGATTCAATCAAAAAAACTGGTTTGATACATATTTTTTTTAAGACAGTGTAAAACCCAATCGAGCTTCTATTCAGTACATATTTTTATTTAGAGGTTATTTATAAAAAATTATGAACAATGTTTCAGCGATGAAACAGTAATCATGGGATTTATATATTGTCCTAGAGTGGTACTTGAGGAGACCAGCTAACTTATAGTTTGTTGAAGCTACTTTTGATCATGGGATAAACACATGCAATATATTCATCTAAAGACACCCATTGGTTTCTTAGAAGTCTGAAGTTTATTTTACTTTGCTGAGCCAGTAGGTAGCTTCAGTTGAGCCCAAGCTGCTTTTGATCTTCGCATAAAAACATTTTTAATACATTCGAATGCAGTTGATTGGCAGTGTATACATTTGTTTACTTCTGTTGTTTGCTTTTTCTTGCCAGATTCTAAATAGGACTATTGTTATATTTATAGATTTTTATTTTCTCAGATATGCTCATACACTCAATCAACTATAACATTCTGTGTGGTCTTTTGGGCCAATAAATAGTTCCAGTTCATCTCGGTCAGGCTGCTTGAACACACATCTAATTCTGCCATAATTCATTTGATAAATGTGTCCTTTCCCCTTCTAGGCCAGTACATAGGTTCAACTCAACCAGGAGGTGTAGTTTGCTGTTCCATGCTAGACCAAATTCTTCCTCTGGGCTCTCTTGAACAAGAGATTCATATCGCCATTGGAATTCAGAAGGCTGTGTGCCTCTGTGAGCCAGTTGCGATGGTATGTGACAGAGGGTTTTTCAGAGGCTTAATCTGGTTTTAAGTTTTATCTCTCAATGTTACTGTGTGTATCGCTTTTTGTCCTGAAATGTAATCCCCCCATCTCTCTATGTTTCACTTGTTATTTGGTTGAACATGCAATTTAGGGTGCATGGGATCTATCGTTTATCAAGTCAGTTGGTTTTGTTGCACCGCATGGCAAGATCTGCAATAACCTTAAATGAGGAGCTGCTTGTGGATTTTTCAACTATAACGCAGTTCCAGCACAGATACTGCCAAAACTTTGTGGTTTTTCCCATAGCTTGGCTATGATGGAATCTAACAATTAGATCCCAAGTTACAGGCACCATTGATAACAAAAAGGCTGTAGAAAGCTAACATGACAGGTAATTTGTCACATTGTAGTTTAACAAGAACTCTATCCAGAACAACAAACACAAGTAGCAATTTCAGTAGCTTATTCAGAGCAACTTACAATAGTAGAAGTTCAGTTGCACTTGCAATAGCAAGGGTTAGAACCAATAACCTTTTTGTTGCAAGTGCAATGCTTTATCAACTGGGCTACAAGGGACCTGCTATTGTTCTTGTACTACTATTGTACTTGAAAGGAAATCAAAACCAATAAAAAATATAAACCAAAAAATTGTTAGAAGCTTAATTTTCAGTACTTTCCACACCCCTTGCAAGAACGATAACACTGTTGGAATATATATTGTTTGTATAGTGGTTACCTTATTAAGAACGTACTTGGTTGAAAATCATGGGAGAAAGATAAGCTTTATAAAAAGTACTGCAGCAGAATTGTCTATGATACATGTACAATCAATCTCACTGCAAATATGGTTGCTAGCGGTTATATACATTGAGGGGTATCTCTACCTAGCACAGATTGCATATCTACTCCCCATGCCAGATGGTCAATGTAAACGTTTCTCATTCCTGTGGTTACCAGAGCACAACCTACTCAGAGAGAATCTAAACACAGATGTTCCTATTGTTTTCTTTATCTAGGCACATTTAACTCTCAGTGAAACATTCCTTCATAATACATTTAGAATACTACATTATTACAGATTCCACAACACTAAGCCTTTTCCTATAATGTTCCATTAGACTGGAGAAGATACTGAAAGGAATGTTTGACCAGGGATGTCATTGCCAGGTCTTTGAGATCCTTCAGGCTGCTCTAACATGACTGCCTTATTCAATTTAAGCTTTTCATGGGATTTAAGTTTTATGACTGAGATGGTCAGTGCAAAAGGTTTTTAGTAAATTGGTGAATGTCTTTGTAGATATCTTTTTGAAATTACAATACATTGTTCAACACCGTGGAACAGTTACATCTCACACCGGGTCTCAATGAAGGAAATATATTAAAGATCAAAGTCTTTATTGTACATGGTGTAATTTATTGAAAACCAAATGACATAACAAAATGATGCCCCCATCCAGGTCTTGCTGATGTGCAGACCTGAATCGGGACATCAGCGAGCTCCTGGACAGTCTGTGGCGCTACTTGGCTGTGTTGGAACCTGCTCTTATCTGTGAAGAGCACGATGTGCCAACTCTGGTGTTCTTTGGCGAAAGCCAATTGAGCTGCACAGTGCTGGGCTGTGAGCACAGGTCCCAAAAGAGGATGTTGGGCCTTCTTGCCACCCTTGTGGAGTCTGTTTCTGACAGTTTGGTCAGAAACATGCACACCAGTAGCCCGCTGGAGATCATTTTGTAGGGCTCTATCAGTGCTCCTCCTTTTCCTCCTCGCAAAAAGAGCAGATCCCGGTCCTGCTGCTGGGTTGACGCCCTTCTATGGCCCCATCCAGCTCTCCTGGTATTGAGAATGTTTTGGGAGAACACAGTAAACCTTCATGCGATGGCATGTATGGATGTGCCATCCTGGAGGAATAGGACTACCTGTGCCACCTGAATGGGCTGCAGGTACCGTCTCATGCTACCAGTAGTGAGACTAGCAAATTACAAAACTAAAAAAGAATCAGTCAGGAAGTTTAAGGAGTGAGCAAATATCTGTGGCCACCACCTGCAGAACCATTCCTTTTTGAGGGGTGGTCTTGCTGTAGCCTCTCCAGTGCACCTGTTGTCACTTTTTTACAGGATAAAATTTGCTCAACTTTATCCTGTTCCAATCATTTTTAGATGTAACCGTGTATACAAATGAATCCTGAGAATTTTGTAAATATATCATTCCTGGTATTGTTGTGATCTAAATAAGTCGTAGGGTCCAAGCAAATAATCGTTAAACCTGTTTCCAACATTGGCCTGCATTTGAAGTTCTTTCCTTGGTTTTACCATTCAGATTCCTTCTGGAATTTACTGCTTTCAGTTCAAATTGACTTTTATTTCAAACTGGCTGACTGCTCTCTGAGGTCACTTGACCAGGGTAAAATGCTTGCCTTTACTCAAACCGTCACCATAACCCTTTAGCTCAATCGTTTCCCATTTATACTTCAATAGGGTGTCTTCAGAGTTAGGAGGTAAGCTCTGCACTGAGTCATCCAATCACATATTTTCTGCTTTCAGTTTAAAACTGCCTCCAGAACAAGACTCATGATGAAAATTGCTGTCTTCTGTATTTAAGCCAGTGGCAGTCTTTTGTGTGTGTGTTTAGTGATCATGGTTGCAGTGTTTTTTTCATTTTTCCTTCTCCTGAGTGTAGAGCCAGTGGGTGCTTTTTCCATGTGGTCTATCCTCTCATTATGTTTTCTGTGGTCTACCCCAATGTATTTTCTGTCTGTGTGTTCTACTCACTGTAGTTGTATCATGTTACTTCCCTTCACCAGTGGTCCATCTGTTATATAATCCTTATTCTTCCTCTTTTGTGCTCTGTCCTCACCCAGGCTCAGCTTGCCCCTCTGCGGTGTGTAAGGGGCTATGGGGAGGCCATGTGCCCCAACTGAAGGCCTGGCAGTCACAAAGGTGCATGTGGGAGAGGGACCGGTGGAGGAATGGCCATTACTAGGAGAAAAGGTTCCCAGGCGAGAGAAATGGGGACAGGATTGTGCCCTGGGACACGGCTGGAGAAAGACACAGGGCTGGAGAAAGACACAGGGCTGGAGAAAGACACAGGGCTGGAGAAAGATAGAGGACTGCGGAGTGCGAGGGAGCAGGGGACATGCGCACAGACAAGACTTGAGTCTTCAAGAAAGCCTGGGATCTACTTTGGGTCGAGGCCTGGGGTGCTGGTTATTTACCCTGCTGCTCCTGCTCCTGCTGCCCCCAGGGCTCCCCCAGTGCCCTGACAGCTGCCACTGTATGTGGGAGAGTAGCGTAGTGCTGTGTACGGACGCCAGACTCCGCGAGTTCCCCCAGGGCCTTCCTCCAGATACAGTCACCCTCCACCTGGAACGAAACTACATCCGTTCGCTCCCGGAGGGCGCGTTCAGGCAAGGAAGATAACAGTTGTGGTTTAATGCAACTTTTTTATATTAATGGCATTATTATAATACATATATTCTCATTATTGGGAAGAGTTTACAGACTATTCCATTGGTATTAAGTTAAATCTCAGCCCACCTGGAGCATCGAGCCTGTGCAAAGAACTTGCCCACTCAAAATTCAAGTAGCATTTTCATCTAACTGTTTGGCTTTAGTTTTGCATTATACTAATATTGTTTCTGACATGACATCTAATGTTATTTTCATTCAGGGAGCTAACCCACCTGCGGGACCTCTACCTCTCTCACAACCGCATCAACACCCTCTCTTCTGGTGCTTTGCGTCACCTGAACTCTGATCTCCGTCTCCTTGACCTCTCACACAATCAGTTGCGCTCTGCCAACCGAGAAGAATTTGGCTCCACACAGGCCAAGACTCGCCTTAACCACAACCCATGGCACTGCGACTGTAAGCTACAGGAACTGATGGAGACATTGATGCTAGAGCCGGAGACAGTCAGTGGGATCATATGTGAGAGCTCGGTAAGAGTCACCGGGGAGGGAAGTCGCTGGGAGGACCCAGGAGGTGCAGGGGAGCATGCCGGTCAACCCCTGATTAAGCTGCTTGACTCTGGGGTGAATTTCTGTAGCCTCCAGACCAAGACTACAGATGTGGCCATGCTGGTGACTATGTTTGTCTGGTTCTTCATGGTTATTGTCTATGTCGTCTACTATGTTAGACAGAACCAGGCAGAGACAAGAAGACATTTGGAATATCTGAAGAGTTTGCCCAGTCCTAGAAAAACAGTGACAGAAACAGATACCTTCAGCACTGGTTTTTGAATGATTTATTTACTTGATTGACTTTAGTAACACATTATAATATAGCATTTACTACACACATTGTTTAATAAATGTATTAATCATTACTCCCACATTTGCAGTTGTTAGCAAGCTTGTTGTTCACACATTTTGTAAAACTTATGGTAAAATTATTGATAAAATCATTCAGAATAGGTTTGACATATGTCTTTATACTAACAAAGTATAACAAAGAGATTAGGGTCTTATACTACGTTTTAAATGACCAGTGCAATTTCTCACAACGAAGGACATGCCATTGGTTCCAGCCATATACAATTTAAGATCTCAAATTAGCACTCAACACAGGATGTTAAATACATTTTATGAATAATGTTTAATTATAATAATGTAAACATAACATTTTATTTTCAGTGTGACAACTGACTGGTGCTTTCTTGAATACTTGATTCATTCATTGGACTGATATGTGATT